>FXXK01002388.1:5236-15855 GCA_900184695.1 Betula pendula | reverse complement strand
GAAATAAAAGAAAACAAAAAAAATTAAAAAAATTAAAAAGTATGAGAGATAAACTAATATTTTATTATAAAAAAAAGAGTAGGGAGTCGTATATGAGCGATAAAATTGTCAAAAATTTATTTTTGTTCTTTACTATAGGGATATCCTTATAGTAGAGAGCCGGGTGAGAATGCTCTAATACAATTATGGAATAGGATACAGAACGGAGAGTGTTGAATTTTGTGCAGAATAATAAAATAGGGGAATATCAGTGGAAGCAAGAGTGAGAAATAAGAGACAAAAAATTACGAGTAGTTTAGTGTTAAATACTTATATTCACCATTCTAAATAGTTTTAAAGGCTACATTGTGCTCTCATTAACTTAATTATCGACAATACAAATGTCTCTATTTATAGAGTAGTGAATGAATGCAAATATGATAATCAAATTCTCATAAGGATTGTACAATCCTTAGAAGGATTTAATTATAATCATCTTTTAAATAGAGAATATATCGATATTGACCTAATATAAAATCTATGAAAAATATATTATTATATTATCATAAACTTGTACTACCCACTAGGCTTTCTATGCCCACCAAGAACTGGAGCCTCACCAGGCCCCAAGACCACCCAAATGCCATACTTCAAGTAACTCGTTAACTTTTGAGGAAAAAAAAAAGTTAAATCAGTATGTGGGGTTTGACTCTTTGACAAATAGTTTTTAGGGTTTAAAAAGTGACAAATAACTTTGTACATTTAACTTTCCTTTGAAATTTTGATGAAAATCATCAATGTGCCTCATCATCATTAATAGAAAATAAACATGTATTCCTTATGATGAGCCAACCACAAAATGTCATATTGGATACATGTCATTTTTTACCACAACTAAAAAAAGGAAAATTTTTTAAAAAAAAAAAGATCAAATAAAGCGAACACCCCTCAACCAATACCCCCAACTCTTGCTTCTTTTTTCGTCTTTTCTTTTATTGTTTTATATTTTTTGGCAGTAAAAAGATGGCCCGCCAAATCCAGCATGGCATTTTGCCACAAGCTCATCATTGACGCGCATATCTATTTTCTATAGTCGATCATGTGGCACATTAACAGTATCTGTGGATTATCATAGGGAGTTAAAAGATCAAACCATAATTACTAATTTAGCATTTTTCCCTATTAACTTTGCACAAGTTCCACAGCAGCCAACGGTTCTCTTTTCCCCTCCCAAGAAAGAAACTCATAAAACCTCAAGAAGGAGAATTCCTCAATCTTTTTCTGTAATTTGCACTCTCTCTCTCTCTCTCCCTCTCTCTCTCTCAAAGATCATAATACACTTCGTACTGCACATTGATGGCTTCTTGTTGTAAACATTGGTGGCATGCATCAGTCTACTCCATCATCTCTCTGTTGTTGGCCTTCATAGCAATATCGACAGCATTGCGTTCAAATCACAAGAATGCAATCCCAGCAACCAAACCCGTCGCCGATGGCCTACCACTCAACGTGTCCAGAGCTCTCAGGCGTGCTGGGTTCCACACCATGGCCACCCTCCTTCAAGTCTCCCCTGAACTCTTCCTTTCTTCTCCAAACTCAACCATCTTTGTTATCAACGACTCAGCCATCTCCTATGTCTCTATTTCCCCATTGCTCTTGAAGGATCTCCTCCAATACCACACCACTCCTTCCAAGCTTTCCATGAATGACCTCTTAAAGAAACCTCAAGGAAGTTGCTTCCCAACCCTTCATCGCCAGAAGAACATTGCAATCACGAAGATTGATGCAAGACCAAGACTGATTGAGATTAACCATGTGTTGGTTTCACACCCAGATGTCTTTCTTGAAGGACCAATCGCAGTTCATGGAGTTCTTGGGCCATTTTCTCCATTGGGTCCTCAGGATTTTATTAAGTCACCAATCTGTGACTCCAATTCTACTTTGGTTTCGGATTTTCTTGAACCCAAGAACTTGGTGGAATGGGGCCGAATTATCCAGTTGCTTAGCTCATACGGGTTTGTTTCTTTTGCAATTGGTATGCGTTCTGTTCTTGATGGGATTCTTGAAGATTATGCGAGCTTGAATACAGCCACCATCTTTGCTCCTCCAAATTTGGCGGTTGTAGCTTCTTCTTCACCATTGCTTGATAAGGTTGTGAGATTTCACATGCTTCCTCGCAAGCTTACTTACGTGGAACTCACTTCATTGCCTGTTAGAACATTGCTAAGGACACTGGTTCCTGGTCAGGATCTTGAGGTTGCAGGAGAAGTTGATTTTATGCAAGGATTGGTCATTAATGGAGTAGAGATCGCAGCGCCGGATCTTTTCTCTTCTGAGAAATTTGTCGTCCATGGGATTTCTCGAGCGTTTGAGCTGATGTAGTATAAGTTCTGTTTTGCTGGTGCTGGTGACTGGTGAGAATGCTTTGGGAGAGTCGGCTACTTGTATAGTAGTATCATGTATGTGTTCCCCTTGCTATTCTATAATATTAGTAGATGCACCAGATACAGTAGCTCTACGTTTTGTGTGTCTCCTCCCTCTCTCAATAGGTCTCAATAGGTTTATCTTTTGGGAGTCTTCTGATTCTGCACTACTAGTTCTAAACTACTGAGTTTGGAAAGGGAAATCCAGCCATCCATGCACAACTTTTATACACAAGAAAGGAAACGTTTTTTAGCCTGCCAAACTAATCTGGTTCTCTACACAATTGAGCTGATAAACAACTTTTGAAGCCCACAAATTCTAGTCCTTGGAGCATTCACCATGGGCTAGTTATTCTTTAGCTACAATTGGACTAGGAAAATTTCCAAAACGCCCAATATCGAACTCTCTAAATTTTTCTCTATTATTTAAATATTTTGTCTATCTTTTTTCTTTATTCTTACTTTTTCCTTACTTTAGGTCATATTTGCAGTTGGAAGGCTTATGCCAACTTGTAACGGTCATTGTACTTTAATTTCATCTTGTTTTATTTTGTTTTCTCCATTCTTTTTTTTTCTTTTTTTTTTTTTTGGGACTTGGGATAAGAATGAAGCACCTAATGATTACAATCAAATCAATGGCTCACAATCAAGGTCTATGCCAACTTGTAATAGTCAAGTATAATGTCTAAAAAGTTAAAAAAAAAAACAATAAATCTTCGTAAGCATATAATCAAAAAAATTTCAGAGACTCACAAATCAAAAGTTCCCAAAGTAGCAACGACAATGTTAAAATAACCATCTAATTCAATGAGTGAAAGTAAGCTTAAAATTAGAGATAATGCAGTTTAATTAATGACATGATAGAATTAAAGATAATATAGTTCAAAATACACTAGTTACTCCTACTTCGACTTTCAAGGATTTCCATTTTGCGTCCCTCAAAATATTTTTGTTGCATTTGAGACATGCCACTTGTATCTATCATCACCAATCTTTCTTCTTCTCTTGCTTGTTCCAACCGAAGCATTTCTCGCTTAATGCGCACTTCCTCTTGCTTAATGAGCACTTTCTCTTGTTTAATGCGCATGTCTTCTTGCATAAGACGAAGCCTCTCTTTCTCATGATCATGTGCTTCCTCTAAAAGTTTTGTTTTCTTCTTCTTGTCTTCTTTTATTTCATTTAGTATCACAATAATATCCGAATCCGTTCTTTCTTTTCTCTTTTGTTTGTCCTTTTTGTCTTTCCGGCCTATTGGTCGCTCCAAGTTTACAAAAGTTTCTTGTGAGACCTCTTCTTCACCTAGATTTATCGGATCCGGAGTCCAATTACAAAATTCTTCCTCTCTCGCTTGTTCCAACCGAAGCGTTTCTCGCTTATTGTGCACGTCCTCTTGCATAAGATGAAGCATCTCTTTCTCTTGATCATGTGCTTCCACAAGAAGTTCTGTTTTCTTCTTCTTGTCTTCCGTTATCTCATTTACTATCACAGTAACATCCAAATTCATTCTTTCTTTTCTTTTTTGTTTGTCACTTTCAGGTTTCCGGCCTATTGGTCTCTCCAATTCTACAAATGTTTCGTGCGGGACCTCATCTTCCCCTGGATTTAACGGATCCGGAGTAGAAGGAGAAGTCACAATTGATCTTTTCCTCAGTTTTGCACTTTGCATATGCGCCATCCATTTTGGATGAAACCTCAATATATTCCAACAATGTTCAAAGTGAAATGTTGTTGATTGGAATTCTTGATACATAAGCTTTGCCTTACAAATCTGAAAAATTAACAAATAGCACATAATTAAAATCATCTAGAATAAATAGAACATAACCCAAACAAATAAATGAAGTGCCATAATTAATACATACATTGTCTTGCTCATTCACATCACTTTGTTGCCTTGATTCAACTTGCGATAAGTAACCACAAAACTTAATTACCGCAAGTTGAATGGTTGACCACCGATTCATTAGAGAGTTTGGCGAACGTTCAGATGTAAAGGTCTTGTGCTCGTGAAAGTACTCCCAAATTCTATTCCAATATTTCTTGTGTTTTTGCTCATTTCCTTCAACCGCATTCATGGTAATATTAATATTAATCCACGTCGACACAAGCAAATTGTCTTCATACACATTGAAGTTGCCACCCCGTTGTGCTTTCTTGACAATAGGTTCAACCTCAACTTGGGGTGGAGGCTCTTGTTGACACATTTCATTTGCAGATTCCATGAAAAAGTCACTGTCATTTAAAAGATTAGTGAAGTAGGTGGCTTGGTGAGTTCTAGAATCCATTCCTAAAATCAACATTAACTTACTAACTTAATAAAGATTATGTTTAAGGAAAATTTCATAATATTGATCTTAAATCAATCTTGCATTTAGAACAGATATGAAGCAACATAAAAATCAACCCCATCATCACAATGTACATAAAAGACATAAAGATGGAGCTAAGATGGAATACAAACTAGATTTGGGTGTGGCTTAACATAAAGATAGAAAGATGGAGCTAAGATGAGAGCGAAGATACGATGTCACAGCGAAGATACCATAATTCCAGAGGAACTTTAGCAATGCTGAACTTTCAGCACTTTAACAATGCCTTTTAATTGAACAAGTAAATTACAAATGTATTTCTATTTCCGCTGTGCTATGAGTGGCTTAACATACAGAATAGGAAAGCAGTATTCCTGAGCTTCATTTGGGGTTTTCTTATTTCCAATTAGTTCTCTTTTTCTCCAATGGGTGCACTTGGAAGAAAAACAAACAAACAAACAAAGTCATTCTAGCACTAACAAGTTATAAACAGAGGTCCAAAACAAGCATAGGCAACGTTCCATAAACCAATAACAGAAAAAATCATACACCTCTCCACCAAGACACAAACACACACATCATAGTAGCACTATAGCATATTGCTGTCATTATCACTTATTACTTTCCACATTAGAAAGATAAGGACCTTTTTTTAATGTGACTCCTCCAACGTCTATAGTCAGGATGTTAACTGTTAAACCAATATCCATTCCATGCAGAATATCTAATTTGAAAGAAAGATTTTGGATATCACATTTCCTCATTAAAATTTGCTTTTCTTAAATACTAAGATCCCAAAGCATTGAAATGGATTGAGTAAACATTAACTTTGGAGCATTATGTAGCAAAAGTCTACCCAAACTAGTGGTATATGGTTTTTCAGTTCATTCCTACCTTTTCCCAAATGCTCTTGTATTGCTTGTGCTTGGTGACTTCCTTCAACATTGTACCCTTTTCTCTGTACTTTATTATAACATACTGTTTTACACAATATTGGAACAAACTTACTGGTGATTTGTACATCTAGGTAAGCTTGGAAATGCTAGTGTGATCAATCAACACTAACAAAGTATCCCAGAAATTAATTCCTCCAAAATTGGGAATCATTCCCTATTCCCAATAATTTAACTAAAATAATTTCGTTTATAAAAACACCTACAATAATTTTCTGAGAAATCTCTGTACCAATAGAAATCGTTAAGAAATTGTATCATCACCAATAATATCTACAAGGGATGAAATGCCCTTTCTTTTCAGAGTAACAAATACACTGCCTCCCTCAGCAGCCCTAACCAAAAGCACGGATTTTTAACAGGAAAAATAAATAAATAAAAAATAGTGCAGAGCTCTGTTCTGGCGAGGAAAACCAGGCCATTAAAATGAGATTTTTTTTTTTCTTTTTGCAAGATTTAGAAAGGTATGAGGTTACGGAAGCCTTGTTCTGGCGACATTTTGGCCTCTGAAGTACTATGGATAGATCGAAAAAAAAAAAAAAAGAAGAAGAAGAAGGCTTACGAGATTTGTGGTGCAGAGCTCTATCTGGATTCTTGACAGCTTCTTCTTTATCTTGTATCCTAGAACATTGACATACAAAAACGACCCAAATATCAATTTCACAGCACAAACTTTCAAATTAGTATAACTACATAACAAAAACAGGAATTCCGAACCTTATCTATGAAGAAATCAGACGGAGGACCATCGGAATGCAACTTCCCATTGATCTTGTCCCACACCTTCTCAAAAAGCCCCCAACTTTTTACTCCTATTTTCCCGCACCTTCTAAAAAAGCCCCAATCCCGCGAGCCAGAAACTGCCCCTCTTCTCGCACTTGAGGAAGGCTGAGAAATCTCACCGATGGTGCTTCAACAACGGAGAGAGATTGAGAGGTGGGTTTTTGGTTGAGACGAAGACGCGCAACGAGGAGAAGAAAGTTTTGATCTTTCTTGCAGTGAAGTAGGCGTCTTGGTGAGAAAGAGAGAAGAGAGACAGCGCGCGACGCGAGGGAGAGGGAGGGAACATAAAATGGGCGACAAAAGAAGTGGCGTGGCTGAAGTAGTTCGCCGTAGGTAGCGAGGAAAGCAACAAAATGCAAAAATCGTGGTGCATAAAGCGAGTTCAATTGAGAGGCTATTTTAAGGTAGCTAATTAAAATTTGGCTAAAAAGTTGGTTTTAGCTAAAGCTCATTTTAGATGCATTTAAGAGTATATTTAGTGAGCCAGCTACTTTTTACCTAAAATTTGACTATCTAACTTACTTTTTTCTAATTTAGCTAGTCATTTCCTATAAGCACCCTACATCAAATTTTTTAATCTTTTCATTACTCCATTTAAATATGGCTTGAAATTTCTTACAATTTAACCTCTAAAAAAGTGACATGTATCATTTAAGAAGCACATATATTTCTAATGAGTAATAATAAATGATAACTTCATATCTACCTTGTGTTCACTTAAAATTGATGTTACTTTTAAAATCACTATCGGATTTGTGATAAATAATTATTGACTTTTGATCAAATGGTAATTTTAAAAGTTACATCAATTTTGAGTGAACACAAGATAAACATTGGGTTGATATGTATCATTACTCTTTCCTAATAGCATGTAATTCTCATATGTTTTTTTTAATAGTATTAATAAAAAACATGTATTTCTCACATGTTTAAAGAATACATGTCACTAAGGCTATAAACGAGTCGATCTTGGACAAGTAGTATCTATGCGAACTCAGCTCGATTACAATTTTCACGAGCTTGAGCTTGTGATGAGCAACAATGCTTAAGCTCAGCTCACCAAGGAGAATTCCTTGTGCGACCTCAAGCTCGTTAGGCGAGCCAAGTACTCGATACTTAGCTCGTAGGCCAATCAGATCCACCCTCTCCAAAGCCCAAACAACACAAGACCAGCCCAAAAGTCGACAAATGCATGTGATGGCTACCACGACATGATTTGTGGTTGGAGATTATCGCACGGTGATATAGCCACCAACGTCAGCTCTGAAAAAACCCACCCATCAAACTCCCTCTTTTCTCTTGATTTCTCTATCAAATTGATGTTCTTCCAAAGGCCAACAGTAATCGTGTGAGGAGAATATTTCATATTGTAACAGACATTTTGTGGAGGCTAATCAAAAGAAACAAGAAGATGTTGCAGAAGAAAGAGACGATGTGTTGGGAAGAATAATTGAAGGAAGTAGCTGAAGTGGGAGAAAGGCAAACTGCACAAGTAATTCAAAAGAAGAGACGAGTCATTTACCAAAAAAACAAACAAAAAAAAGAGAGAGAGGGAGAGAGAGAGAGAGAAGAGTCGTGGAAGAAAGACGCTGTAGATTTTGGTAAAAGAAACACTTGGGGAAGAGATGTCAAGTGGCATTGGACTATGAAAAGTCGCGTCAGTAGCTGGTGAGAATTAATTGAAGGCAGGCATGCAAGATGTATGAAAAAGGGTTGGATGGCTACCGGTAGAAGATTAAACTGCTTGATTTTTTTTTTTTTTTTTAAAGGGAAAATAAAAATTGATCCATGTTGATTGCTAAAAACACAAATCACTCCTTGTGGTAATAAGAAAAAAAACTTCCAAAGTCCCTGTGATTGGCTAAAATAATAAATCACTCTCTAAGCAATTTTTCATTAGTCAATTTTAAACAGAAACCATGTAGCTGCCACGTTAGACCAATAGGACGTGACCACATGGCATATTATTCAAAAAAATATTAAATATATATAAAAAAAACTCATAAATTATAAGTTAAAATTAAAAAAATAAATAAATGTCAAAAATTGGAAGTAGGGCTGCCGGCCACCACTCCCTTTGTCGCATGGCTGGCAGCAGCCCCTATTAGGTAGGCCGGGGATTGGGGTGGGCCATACCCCGACCACCTTTGGGTGCTCGCCCCGCCCCCCAGTGGGGGGTGGCGCGCGCTCACCTCGGCTCACCCTAGGGTGGCAGCCGGTGCCACACCGGCGTCACCTGGGAGTGGCAGCGCCGCCACCACCAGGGTGTCGTTGGGTGGCTGCGCGCCACCCCAGCGTGACGCCGGGGTGGCGCGCTGCCACCCCCATGAGCAGGTTGGGTGGCTCGCAGGCCACCCCTAGTCGGATCTAGGGTGGCCTTTGGGCCACCCTCACTGCTGGGGGCCCTTTGGGGCCACCCCACTGCTGGCGTGGCCAGCGAGCCACCCTAGAGGTGGTCGGGGATGACGCGCCGCCATTCCCGGCAAACCAATGGGTGGCTGCCGCAGCTACCGACAAAGGGTGGCTGCTGGCAGCCCCCCCTTTCCATTTTCTTATTATTTTTATTTTTTTTTATTTTTTATTTTTTAAATTTAATTTTATGAGTTTTTTTTTAATATATTTTAATAATTTTTTTGATAAAATCATGCCAAGGTGTCGCATTCCTATTGTATGACGTGGTAGACTAACGTTTTTCTATAAAATGACTAATCAGAAAATTGTTTCATAGAGTGATTTGTTAAATTTAGCTAACCACAGGAATATTTTGAGTTTTTCTATACCACATGGAGTAATTTATAGTTTAGCAAACCAAAAGGATCAATTTGCATTTTCCCTTTTGTAAATAACTGCTTGATTTTAGTTGGTAACACATTTGTAAAAGGTATAACGAATTGGGCTAAGTTGAATATCAAGTGTGCTCACATAAGGGGTAGTTAGAGTCAATTGGGCTGTCCATTAGTATAAAGCCTTGAGTCTTTCATTTGGATCCTATTTTAGAATCTTGTAAAAGCCTTCTTAGTTCTTTAGATCATTGTTACTTAATAAGTAATATATTACATGAGCCATATTTGTTAATATATATTAATAAATATATACGAGTCAAACCTTATATAAGCTTGTTCACGAATATTAGTCAAGCCGAGTGAAGCTTTATACAAGTATGTATTATTTAATATTCAAGTCTAGTTTTGTGTTACGAGCGATCTATTTAATAATCGAGTCTAGCTTTATCAAATCGAGTCCGAACGAGTTTACAAGTAGTTTTATTCATTTATAGCCCTACATGTCACTTTTTAAAAGATGTGTTGTAAGAACTCCTACAACCCTGTATGTAAGAAATTTCTATCCAATCAATAATTTTCTTTTTTCTTATTTTACTCTTTATTCCAACTGTTATAATCTTCAAAGAGTAATTTTCCAACGGTCATATTCTTTTAGTATAAGTAATATCATTTTTTTTAATATAAATAAGACCATTTCCTCTCCAATTTTCATTTCTCTCAACACAAGTTTCTTTTTTGGTTCAATCTTTGTTTTCTCCCTATGGTTTGCTCTCTTTTTCACAAAATGTTTCTTATTGAGTCGGATTCTGATAAAGAATTGGAGATAATTATAAAACTTACGAAAGAACAATGATCAACATCACATAGTCATTNATAAACAATGTTGCACGTTCATCAGGTGTGATCGCTTCCAAGGACATGGAAGTCTTTTCTGCAACTATTTTGCTGAACCACCAATATATCTTCGTAAATATTGAATGAGGTTTTGGATGAGTCGTTCTCTTATTCTCTGTATTCAATCTGCGGTGGAAGCTCACGAACCTTATGTTGTCCAAGGAAGAAATAGTTGCAGAAGGCTCAATTTTTCTTCCCTTTATAAAATTAATGTTATACTTAGAATGCTTAGATATGGCATTAAGGTTGATTTTATGGATAAATACTTAAAGATTGGAGAAGCCACCGCAATAGAGAGTCTAAATTTTTTTGTTAAAGCAAAGGTTTCAATTTTTTTTTTTTCTGAAGAATATTTAAAGTCACCCAACAGTAAAGACATCGCTAGATTGTTGGTGGGTAGTAAAGAGCGGTAGGATTGCATGTTGGAGAGCATTGTATTAGAGACTGGAAAAATTCACATTGTATTAGAGATAGGAAAAACACATTCTCAACTCC
>FXXK01002387.1:23300-32989 GCA_900184695.1 Betula pendula | reverse complement strand
ACATCTCTTTCATTTTCTTGATATATGTGTTTGTTTTTGATTTTCTGTTGAGAAATTTCTTACAATGTTGTTGGATGTTGTGCTAGGTGATGGAGTCTTGTCCCAAGGCAAACATTGATGGGTTCAAGGACTTGCTCAAGGAGGAAAACCTCTACTTGATTACCGAGGTAATTGGAGCTTAAAATGGTTGTTCAGATTTAAACGGGTTTATTTAGTTGACAAATTTTAGTTGTGGAAGTTGGGGTGCTGGTCTTTAAGTAAAACAAATTTCATAAACTGGGTTTCATGCATCACAAAGATGTTTGAGTTAATTTTCACCTGAAGAAATTCGCAAGTTCTTGGAATTTTGTCCTTCCCATTGTTAACAGCATTAGGTGTATCTGATTAGAAGTCAAACTTCTTTTGGAAGTGTTTTTTTTTTAGGTAATAGTTCATAATACATGTATGTGGATGCAATTTTTATTTGTTGGTCTTTTCTTTGTTGTGACCGACTACATATCTTCTTACAGAAACTCTATATATGTAGAGCTTTTAAATAAGTCCTTATGCTGAAAATACAACCGTGATAAATACAACCCTGATATTTGTTGATGGGCAGCACATTTGCTGATTTTTTAGCATGAAAGGAATTAATTAAATGTGGATGATGATTTCTAGGCAGGAGACCAGGGACGCTTGCCTGTGTTGATCTTAAGCATGAAGGAAAACAATCATCAAAGAAGGCCTGCTGTAGTTTTTCTTCATAGTACAAATAAATGCAAAGAGTGGTTGCGGCCATTGCTAGGCATTGCTGAGATTGCTCTAATGATTTTTCCTGGCCCGTTATAAATCTCCCATTTCCTTTTGCTATATAGGATGGCGGCATATTTGGTAATTGTGTGCTTGTCTCGGCAATGAGCTTCTCGGGGAAATATATAGCCATCGCCTAGCATTCTTCTGTTACCATGAGTACGGAGTCCCCAGTACCGGACGTGCTATCGAGAACGTCACGCTTTGTGAGACGTATTTTGTTGTTCTTTATCCGCGTTAAATTATTCACTGTCGCATTTATGGTATAGTATCTCAAAATTGTTTAAAAGAATATATGCAATATGGCTCGTCTGTACACCACAATAAGCAGGCAATAGTTATCGACAGGCATAGTGATTCGTCCATGAGTTAAGAGACATGCCAAGCTCATACATGCTTTTCTAACGAAAAAGTGAACCAGCTGATGTCTGATCAGAACCCATCTCAAATTCTGATATAAATTATCCCTAATCTGTGTATTCAGCCTTATCAATTGCGAGTCTCTTATTTCATCATGAAACTGGACGGGTATACCAATTCCATCATTATTTGATACGTTGTCCTCCATTCATTACTGTTGTTGGATTTTCTATTGGTTAAGCTCACCTCCTTACCTTGCTAATAATAGGAGAATGAATAAGTTGATGAATGATAGTAAACCCATTGGTTTGTATGTCTGCTATTGCCTTACTATAAGAGACCATTTTTGATTTGCAGGTCTGACGTTGATGCAAACGCAGATTCTCAACACAGGAGGACGATATAAGACCCTGCTAGTGACAAATCACTGGGGATCTAACTTGAGTAGGCTCTGACATGCAATCTTTATACACATGCACTTAGAAGTTAGATTTGACAGGCAAACCATGTTGGATTGAAAAGAAGGCAGTATGCATGCGATGTTTGGTGCTGCTGCGACACCCGTAGCCGTGGCTTTTCTATAATGGTGTACCAGGGCGGTCTCCAACTTAATTTAAATTATTCCTAGTGTGCTGATTTTTTGTACTTAGCTGAATATCATATGATATATAGGTTTCGATGGGCCATAGAGAATGATAATTGCAAGCTCGCGTGCTGGTCTAAAGCCTGCTTTGTTGAGGTAAGAGAAACTAAAAAAAATAAATTAATAGAATGGAAGTGTCGTGTTGCAGCATGATTAGCTTTGTTACGTACTCTGACCACATACTGTTCATCTTTATTGTATCCGAATTGTCTGTTCATGTTACGGTTGAGGCATTTCTTTGATTATAGGGCTCAATTGATTTTAAAGACTTTTCCTTTTTCCTAAATGGAGTGCTTGAAAGTATAATTTAATGTTTAATAAAAAACTTACGGTGATTAAATATTAAAATTCTATTTGATTTAGTTTAGTTTAGTAGGATCTGCATATGGTAATTGCATATCATATCGAATGCTGTGATTCTTGAAGCATACATGCACTGGATGCATTTCTTTTGCAGCTGTTGTTATTTGTTTCTCTGATGTCCTTTCTTCTTTGATGCAGAAGCACGGATTGATTTAGGCAAGAGTGTCATTGACAAAGCAGTGGTGGAGAAGGTTGTTTACATTAATATCTAGATATTTACTTTAAACTGGAGTATATATGATCGTTGCTAAGCTTGAATGGGACTTTAGTCTTTTACTGCTGATTATTTTTCCACTGTGCATCAATGTTCATTAACTAGTGCTTCTATTTTACCATGTGAATAATTGCGGTTGTGATGTTTAGAATTAACATTTTCTGATGCGGCCTATGAGTAATGCTTGTTCATCTACTCTGTATCCTTTTTAGGATCTTTTTAGTACATGTGGACTAACTTTTTTATTTTTTGAAAAAAGCAAGTGAACTCCAACTCTTGTTTGAAAATAAAAAACTCATTCCACATATACTAGAAGGACCCTGAAAAGAACACGGAATAGATATACAAGCATTACTTGCGGCCATACATATCTTGTATCATTTGCAATGTTTCCATCCTTGAGAGACCAACAATGTGCATCTTAAATAAAATTACTTCTTACGGTTTGACTTTACTGACCAGGTGTGGGATAAGATTGCTCCTGGTCTAGCTTCCGACTTTGATGCACCTTACACAATTCCAGCTATTGCACCACGTCCTCTGCTCATTCTCAATGGTAAAATTCTATCTTGTCCTTCAACCATGTGTATCTGTACTCATTTCTAAATATATATATTATAGCTGTACTCATTTCTACGCAGATCTGTTTGGCCTGAGCTTTAAGAGATTTCTCTCGCTATCTGATAATAATTTATTTTTCTTTTCAATTGTTTTTTTTCATATAATATACATATATATATATATATGTCTAAATTTTACATTCGTTGTATCTTAATGCGTAGGTAGATATATACGAATAGAGAGATGTCAATCAACTACAGATATACCATATATATATATATATACTTTTGCATATTATTACACATCCAGGATTCATTATACAAGCTGGTAAGCCTCATAGTAAGTCCCACCTGCTAGTTATAATAACGTACCTGTTACCAGATTCTTACACATGCGGTAATCTTTCCTTGCATGGACATGTCTGTAGATTTGCAACTTAATCTTAACTTTCCTACAAAATTTTCCATCGATTGAATTATATATATTCAAGGTTAACTTTTGTGGGTTTATATCTTTACTTTGTTTTGAAGCATTTTTATTGGATTTTGAAAATTTAGGTGCGGAAGATCCTCGTTGTCCGCTTGCTGGTGTGAAAATTCCGGAAGAAAGAGCATGCAAGGTTTATGGAGAGGCCCATTTTTCTGATAAGTTTAAGGTTAGACTCAAAGTAGATGAAAAAAGAATATAAAATTGAAACCAGTTATCACTTCATGGCCTCCCTTGAAGTACTGGAAAGAACAATTATAGTTTATATTATAATTTTTGTATTTTTTATTTATTTCCATTTTTCGTTTTATAACTCAGCTTATTGCATTTCCTTGACATGCAGTTGATTGCACAACCTGGAATTGGGCACGAAATGACGACTTTGATGGTAAAAGAAGCTAGCGATTGGTTTGATAGGTTCCTCAATTAAGGAATAAACTGCTTGGTGCGTATTGATTGGTTTGACCTGTATATTTGGGGACCGTCAAGCTTTGGCTCAATTGGTTTAGACTGATGTAAAACGTGAGAGGCCTCATGTTTCTGTTGGAGAATGTAATAATTTTAGTAATAAAAAAAGCGCCATTTCTATGAAGAAATAGATATTGCTAGAGATCCATGCTGAATGCTGATGTTCACCTGCATCCACGATGCTCATCTAGTGCTGGAATGCCGTTTGCTTTGTGCCTACTGCTCTCTTTTTTTTTTTTTGGAACTTCGGCTAGATTCCTTGGAACTTTTTTTTTATTACTTTGTATCATGTACTTTTAACTTCTTTATTCACCCCCCCTCCTTCCGTTAGGATTCATCATAAAATCTAGTTAAAATTTTTAAAATACCCTTATATTTAAAAAAAAAAAATTAAAATGAGGGGCATTTTGAAAATTTTTACACTCTTCCGTTAGGATTTAACGGAAAATGCTAACAGAGGAGTTGTAAATTATAGATATTAGAAGTTTAAGATAACAAAGTGAGAAAATAAAGTTTAAGGGAGGCATGTCAAAACGGCTTAAAGTTCAGGGGGTCTAACTGAATGTTCTCTTATCATTATTTTTTTTTGTAAGTTTAAGTTTATTTTTTTACTATTTTCTATTATTCTTATTTTTAATGTTTTTAATTTTGATATTTTTTATTTGAGGGTATTTCTGTCCTTTAACAAAATTTAACGTTTAAAAAGAGAATAGTTCATCTAATTTAACGAGATTCTCTAATTGCAAGGTAAAGGAAACAAAATAATAGTTCAAAGTAGTCTGGTGGTGAGATTGTCAGTTCATGAAGGTATAATATAGTGACATAGGATGATAGTTCATGTGGGCAAAAAGTAATTACTCCAATAAAATAGTATTTTAACATTTATAAAAATCTAAGATCACTCCGTCAATGGTCAATACTGGTGCGGTTAAACGTTTGAGGATGGTCTAACGTACTCCAAATGACTCATGGCAGATATGTTTCTTTTTTAGTTGAGGCGTCATAATAGACATCACCTACAACAAATGAGAAATACTTGGTATCCATATTTTTGTTCATCTTAGGTCTTTTTTTCTTTTTTCTTTTTTTAACAATTTTTTGCAAATCAAAAAAAGAGCTCAATAACTTTTTGCAAAAGAGGTCCATCATTTTTGCAAAAAATAAAAAAGACTAAAGATAGACAAAGATGGACACTAAGCATTTCTGACAACAAATATCACAACCTTGCTTACTTTTGTGTTAGGTTATGTGGTGTCTGGTATTATGCCCGACCCGGTTTGCACCCTACCTGGTACGACAAAAGAAGGGGCTATGATTTAAATGAGATTATTTTTTAGGGTTGGCCCATTGAGCGAGGCTTGGGCTGGGAAATTTTTTTGACTCGCCCATTTATTTTTTTCGACCCATTTGAGGGTCTTTAAATAGCCGCTTATGTAGTAGGATTTTTTGTAATGTGCGCGCAACACCTCCCTTTGTACTGTTTTCCCAAAATAGTGAAACTTTGCTGCAACACAGTGGACGTAGCCTCTTAGAGTGAACCACTTAATTCTTTGTGTATTGTGATTAATTATTTTTCTGTTTTCTGTCTCTATCATTGTTCTTGGGTTCTAGGAAATCTGTGATTTTTCGAACAACTAGTATCAGAGCTTTGGTTTGAGTGGGAGTGATGGTAGGAGTAGAAGGCAAGGCATCAGGAATCAAAAGGTTTTATGGCACAGACTTTGGGTATTGGAAGATGCAGATCGAAGATTTCTTGTACGGGAAGAAATTACATCTGCCTTTTTTAGGAGATAAACCAACCGCTATGAGCACAAAAGAATGGACTCTGCTTGATAGACAAATCTTGGGAGTCTTCCGATTAACATTGTCAAGATTAGTGGACACAATGTTGTGAAGGAGAAGACCACAGTGGGTCTAATGGCGGCTTTGTCTGGTATTTACGAAAAGTCGTCTACCAACAACAAGGTACATCTGATGAATAATCTGAAGATGGGGGAAGGTACTTCAATAGCACAACACTTGAATGAATTCAATACAATCACAAATCAATTATCCTCTGTGGAGATTGACTTTGATGATGAGATTTGTGCATTGATCGTTTTGGCCTTTCTACCAAACAATTGGGAGACTGTGAGCAATTCTGTAGGGAAGAGCAAACTGGTGTATGAAGACATTCGAGATTTAATTCTAAGTGAGGAGGTTCGCAGAGAGATGTAGGTGAACCCTTATGTTCTGGTTCTGCACTAAACCTTGAGACAAGGGGTAGAGGACAGGAAAGAAATTTTGGTCAGGACAGATCAAAATCCAGAAAAGGTAGAAGCAAATCTAAATCTGGACAAAAACTAGAATGCTGGAACTGTGGCAAGACTGACCACTTTAAGAGGAACTGCAAGGAACTGAGAACAAGACTGAGAACGATTCTGCTAACGTGGTGACAAAAGATATGTATGATGCCCTACTCCTTTCAGTTGACAGTCCTATTGAGTCGTGGGTTTTGGACTCGGGAGCCTCATTTCATACCACACCAATCCGTGAAATCCTTGAGAATTATGTTGCTGGAGATTTTCGGAAAAGTGTATTTGGCTGACGAAACGACGTTGGATGTTGTGGGCATAGGAGATGTTCGTATCAGAGTTTATAATGATTCGATATAGAAGTTGAAGAAATTCTGACATGTTTCAGAACTGAAGAAAAACCTGATTTCGGTGGGACAACTTGATGATGAAAGGCATGGCATTACTTTCCGTTGTGGTACGTGGAAGATCAGCATTGGAGCTATGGTTGTGGCTAGTGGATACAAGACTAGCACTCTCTACATGACCACAAATTTAAGGGATACAGTTGCAGTTGTAGATGTAAGTGGCGACTCAACCTTGTGGCACTTAAGGCTTGGGCACTCATTCTTAATTTTTGTTTTTTTACAATATACAGGGTATTTTAACAACACTTTCTAATAGCATTTTATGGATGAATCCTAACGGAAGGAAGGGGGTGAATAAAGAAGTTAAAGGTACCATGATACAAAGTAATAAAAAAAAAGTTCCAAGAATCTAGCCGAAGTTCCAAAAAAAAAAAGAAGAGAGCAGTAGCACAAAAGCAAACGGCATTCCGCACTAGCAGTGAGCATCGTGGATGCAGGCGTTGAACATCAGCATTCAGCGATGGATCTCTAGCAAATATCTATATTCTTCATAGAATGGCGCTTTTTTATTACTAGTAAATTATTTACATTCTCCAACAGAACATGAGCAGGCCTCCCAACGTTTAACAGTTCTAAACAAATAGCAAAGCTTGACGGTCCCCAAATTTTACCAGGTCAAACCAATCAAATACGCACAAGCAGTTTATTCCTTAATTGAGGAACCTGAACTCAGTCGTCTAGTCTTTTACCATCAAAATAGTCATTTGTGCCCACATTCCAGGGTTGTGCAATCAACTGCAGTGTCAAGGAAATGCAATAAGCTGTGGTTATTAAAACGAAAAATGGAAATAAATAAAAAATACAAACAATGTATGGAATATAAACTTTTATTTTATTTCCAGTACTTCAAGGGAGGCCATGAAAGTGAAACTGGTTTCAATTATATTTCTTTTTTATCTACTTGAGCTAATACCAAATCTTATCAGAAAGAAATGGGCCACTCCTATAAAGTCCTTGTGCAAGCTCTTTCTCTCGGAAATTTCACCACCAGCAAGTGGGACAACGAGGATCTTCCGCACCTAAATTTCAGAATCCAATAAAAATGCTCAAAACAGAAGTGAGGATATAAACCCATAAAAGTTAACCTTGAAGATATATTTATTTAATTGATGGGCAACTAAAGGAAGTTCTCACTAATTAAGGGCAAATTATAAAAACATTACAGTGCATCAATCTGGTATATTCTATATTCAATGATAATTTATATTATACCGCTAGTAAGAATCTGGAACAGGTACGTTATTATAACTAGCAGGTGGGACTTACTATGAGGCTTACCAGCTTGTATAATGAATCCTGGATGTGTAATAATATGCAAAAGTATATATATATATATATGGTATATCTGTAGTTGATTGACATCTCTCTATTCGTATATATCTACCTACGCATTAAGATACAACGAATGTAAAATTTAGACATATATATATATATATGTATATTATATGAAAAAAAACAATTGAAAAGAAAAATAAATTATTATCAGATAGCGAGAGAAATCTCTTAAAGCTCAGGCAAACAGTCGCGTAGAAATGAAGCATATAGAATATATATATTATATATATACTACACCCATGGTTGAATGGACAAGATAGAATTTTACCATGAGAATGAGCAGAGGAGTTGGCTGCAAATAGCCTGAATTTGTAATAGGTGCATCAAAGTCGGAAGCCTAGACAGGAGCAATTCTTATCCCACACCTGGTCAGTAAAGTCAATACGTAAGAAGTAATTTATTTAAGATGCACATTGTTGGTCTCTCAAGGATGGAAACATGCAAATGATACAAGATATGTTTAGTGGCGTGCAAGTAATGCTCGTAGTTATCTATTCCGTGTTCTTTCAGGTTCCTTCTAGTATTATGTGCAATGATTTTTTATTTTCTAAACAAGTAAGTTGGAGTGTCACTGCTTTTTTCAAAAAATAATAAAAAGTTATCATGCCACATGTACTAAAAAAAAGATCCTAAAAAGGATACAGATAGAATGAACAAGCATTTTTATCATAGGCCGCATCAATGAAAAATGTGCGTAATTCTAAAACTTCACAACCGCAATTATTTCACATGGCTAAGCAACTAGGAATGCAAATTAATAGAGAACATTTGATGCACAGTGGAAAAATAATCAGCAGTAAAAAGACTAAAGTCCCATTCTGTCTAGCAACGATCATAGATATTATCCAGTTAAAGTAAAGTATCTAGGATAATTTGAATGTAAACAACCTTCGTTCCACCACTTTGCTTTGTCCAATGGTAAACTTCTCTGTAAAATATCTACATCACTGGAATCTTACAACAATAGAGAGAAAAGCACCTAAGGACATCTAAGATATAGTAGTCTAAGTTACATCTACTCATACAACAGGCAAAGTTTGCGCAAAAAACAATTTTGGTCGATGTCCAGTCGCCATGGTTTATGCTTCTTCAAAATCATAACAGTCTGGTTACAGTAAGTGGACTTTGAAAATCTTAGGAAATATTGGAGATGGTGTTTATCTTTTTAAGCTTGCTCATGAATGATAATCATTGTTTTTGTGACATTCATTTCTTTTGAAAAACATGATTCTACATGATGTTTGTGGGTAACATTTCTGTTAAACCATCACGAGACTTCACTCATCCACTAGGGATGCCTAGGGGTTTAAAAGGCTTGTTGCATATGCCAAATGCAACCGTATTTCCTACGACAAAGGAGGTAGAATAGTTGTTTTAAATTTTGTTTATTTTATTTTTCACTTTTGTTTTGCTAAGGGACTAGCAAAATGTAAGTTTGGGGGTGTGATAAGCCTTGAATGTTGTGCATTCAAGCCCCTTAACTTGCATTTGTTAAACCTTAGTCATTTTGTAATATAACTTTTTGTCGTGTTTTTGTGTTAGTTAGTGCTTTCAGGTCTTATGGTGAATATACACTCTACATCACGGATTTCCTCAAAATATGCTGATAGACTCAACTTGGCTCGAGCGAAGAAGCACCAAAATGGCTCGAGCGAACTCACAACTTAGCTCGAGCGAACTCGGTCGCACCAGAATCCGATTTGAGATCTGCACTTGATTTGGGGAGAGAAAAGTTCCTAAAGTTTGGGTCAAAGCACGGATTCACCTCT
>FXXK01002387.1:8300-18300 GCA_900184695.1 Betula pendula | reverse complement strand
ATTTTACTTTACTATCATCAGGGCTAATCACCCCTTCGAAAACATATCATTTTACTATCATCGGAGCATTACACTCCTTCGAAAACATTTCACTTTCTCATGCAATAAACATCTCTTTTTCTTTCTTTCATAATCATGAAATCTTTAACATCATTTCATAATCAGATTCCATCAAACATTTTTAAACATATTCAAAGCATCAAAATATCATGACATATAAAAACACTAACATAACATACAATTGGCCTGAATTAATATCTTTGAAGCATAAAAATAGTAGCTTTTGCTCAGGAGTTAATTTATACTCACCTCTCGTAGCTGCTTAGAAATTCCTCTTGTCGTTTATAAAACTCACTGCAATTAATTACATCCACGCGCGACAATGTATTAGTCTACAATTATTTTAAAACCAATATCTAGACCACTTATTTATTTTCCCTAAACTTCGTCTAAAAGTTTAGCATAACAACATATACCTAAAATATTATAATGCTATTCGGGCATTATAACGGCATATCTAAAATATTCTAATTTCACATGACATTATAACTACATAAATTAAATTCTAGCAACTAGAATTAACATAAGCTAGGGATAAAGGAATTATACCTAGCACTCCCCAAATAAAGCTCCAAAGCTTTGAGCTATTAAACTTTTTCTCCTTCCTATAACTATCAAGGCTGCACGGCAATGGCCTGGAGGAATTATTTTTCTAAGCAAAATCAGCACTGCATACGGCAAGCTGGGAGTGATAATTTTCTGGTTCTTTGCTTTTCTTTTGTGAGCAAACAGCCTCATGGACGGTTCATAGCGTGACATAAAGGCTGGACAGATTTCATACTTTCCAATTTATTTTTACTGCATGAACCCAGGCCTTACACGACACAGCTGCATGATAACCTCTGCTGTACACGTTGCACAGCCCACCATGCACTCCACTTTTCTATTTTTTTTGGACAGCACTCCCACATGCAGTCCACGTTAGTCACATACCTTTACCACTTCTCCAACTTTTGGACAGCATCTCTCATTTCACACATGCACGTTGACACCTGCACTCCACTTCTCTACTTTTTCCTTTTTTTTTTTTTTTGTTCTTTTCTTTGCTGCTGGACGTGAACGACGCCAGTTCTCTCTTCTTTTGTTTTCTTTTTTTTTTTTTTTTTGTTGTTGTTTTCTATGTGACGACGTCCAACTCCATCTCTTTTTTTCATTTATTTGTTTTCCTTTTGTTCCACATGCTGTCTGACAGGCCATCTCTTTCTATATTATAGTATATGTATATTAAAAATACGTATAATATATATATATAATGTGGAACAACACATCATAAGGCTAAGATATATATATGATATATATATACCATAATATTACTTTTGTACCCTTAAATTCATTTTAACACACTAACAATTTATTTTTCTTTAAGCTTATTATAAATTAATCACTGCCCAATTTAACATAGAACATATAATTAAACATCAAAATATTCTTCCAATATATTATGACATCTAACATCACATTTTCACCAAAGTGTTCTTTAGTCCCGACCTAATTAAAATCGCTGGGGTATTACATCCTCCCCTCCTTATTGGAATTTCGTCTCAAAATTTTAGATGCACTATATAAAAAATCATAACAAGGAGTTATTACCTTAATTCACAAATAGATCTGGATATCTGTTCTTCTTATCCTGCTCAAGCTCCCATGAAGTTTCCTCCATTCCATGGTTTCGCCAGAGTACTTTCATGAATGGAATGGTATTTGTTCTTAACTGTTGCCCCTTGCGATCCAAGATTTGAATCGGCCTTTCTTCATAAGTTAAGTTCTCTTGAATGTGTAAAGGCTCATAACTAATAACCTGCGAAGGATCATGCACGTACTTTCGTAGTGTAGATACGTGAAACACGTCATGTACTCCAGCTAATTCTGGTGGTAATGCAATTCTATATGCTACTGGCCCCACCACTTCCTTTACTTCAAATGGACCCACATATCTCGGACTTAGTTTCCCTTTCTTACCAAATCGAATTACACCTTTCATTGGCGAAACTTTAAGAAATACCTGATTACCAACTTCAAATTCCAACTGGCGACGAGGTTGATTTGCATAACTCTTTTGTCGACTTTGAGCCGTTAACATTCTTTTTCTAATAAGTGCAACCTTGTCTTTGGTATCTTGCACTATCTCTGGTCCCAATAACTGCTTCTCGCCAACTTAATCCCAATACAATGGTGATCTACATTTACGTCCGTACAAGGCTTCATAAGGTGCCATCCCAATAGTTGCTTGAAAACTATTGTTATAAGCAAACTCAACTTAAAGGTAGAAATTTAATCCAATTGCCTTTAAAATCAAGTACGCATAATCTAAGCATATCCTCAAGAATTCGAATAGTCCTTTCTGATTGCCCATCAGTTTGTGGATGGTATGCTATACTAAAATTCAATTTTGTTCCCATAGCTTCTTGCAATCTTTTCCAAAGTTTCGAAGCAAATCGGGGATCCCAGTCAAATACTATTGAAGCAGGCACTCCATGCAGCCCGACAATCGCCCGAATATACAATTCTGCCAACTTTTGTATGGAATCAGTAATTTTAAAAGGAACAAAATAGGCACTCTTAGTAAGTCTATCAACTATTACCCATATAGCATCTTGTCCACTGGGTGCTCTTGGTAAACCCACCACGAAGTCCATTGTTATTTGATCCCACTTCCATTCAGGAATACTAAGTGGTTGCAACGGTCCTGCCGGTTGTTGATGTTCAGCTTTTACCCGCTGACAAGAAGGACATCGCGCTACATACTCTGCAATATCTCGCTTCATACCAGACCACCAATAATTTCTCTTCAGATCTTGGTACATCTTTGTACAATACCATAATCTAATCATGAGCTTGAAATATCGACCGAAGTATTATACCCTAACCTATCTCCAAAATACTTTACAGATTATAGGCTTTATCATTAAATGAGGCTTAGACATTAATCTTTTAATTCATCAATACAAACGTCTATTCTTTTCCATAGTCTATAGCCTCAACTTCGCTTTATCATCACATGGGTTACTCATAATCACACCTATGTTTTCTTTTTCTAGGCATTAGAAACCTAAGCAAAGTGATTTAACTTATCATACGAAAACCTTGAATTTAATCATCAATCTCATGTTCCTTATGGATGTAGCCCATAATAATCCTTTAACCATAACAATTGAGTACCAATGCTATCGAGTTCTTATCTCCAAAAGAGAATAATAACCCTCTCACAATTTAGAACTAACACATACATTCAATCCTTGAAAGATCACACCTATCATTACTTTAGTCTTCTTTTTGATATGACTGTATGAATTCATACCAAAGATGTGTACTCTTGGCCTTGTTGACTATCGCTTACCATAAGCAAGACATACGAACTTCTGCTCTTCCTATATGTTTTGGAAATCATCTTTCGTCCTTAGATCTCAAGCTCTCATCATTCTCTTTTCTATTGTTGTTAGGTCAAGACAACAATCAATCAATCAAATGCTAGTCATACAAGTTAACTTATTTATCTTATTCCTCATAATTCTAACTTATCACATAAGGTAGAACAATTCTAATCTCTTTATGCCATAGACTTTAATCTATACCTCCATATGGATTCGTCAACCAATACTTTATCAATCTGAACAATGGCAATTTGCTGTGCCAACTGATCAATTTCTGACATCGGCTCATTTTTAGCACTACAAGACTTCCTACTCAATGCATCAGCCACAACATTGGCTTTACCAGGATGGTAAAACATCTCACTATCGTAATCTTTAATCAATTCTAGCCATCTATGCTGTCTCATATTCAAATCTTTTTGTTTCAGTTCTTGGAAGTTTTCTTCACATTCATTACTCCATACTTCACTAGCCAATCCATGCCTAGTATGACATCGAATCCAAGCATTTCAAACACAGCTAACTTCGTTGGCAAGGTTTTATCTCTTACAATAATTGGACAATCTTCCACATATTTTCTACAAGTGATAGCATCGCCAACAGGTGTAACTACAGATATGTTTTGCTCTAATGGTTGCATGCTCAACTTACACAATTCTACGCATGAAGATGATATGAAAGAATGAGTTGCACCCGGATCAAATAAAGTGCAAACCAGGCTACCAAAAAGAGGAATGGTACCTGTGACAACATCAGCATTGCCTTCTTCAGCTTCAGCATTTGTAGGAGTAAGTGAGTAGACCCGAGCTTGAGCGGGTTGTCTGTGCTGAAATCTAGTACCAAGAGTTCCTTGACCCCCAGCAGTAGTTATTGGACAGTTACTAGCATAGTGACCAGTCTTGCCACATCGAAAACAGCCCCCGGTTGCGGTTCGGCATTCTTCGAAGTGTGATCTCCCACATGTTGTACATATAGATTTTGAACTCAAATTTGATGGTGGATGATTTCTCTTGACAGCATTACTAGAACTGCTACCCATTGCTTGCTTCTTTGCAGGATAAGTGGGTTGAGGTGCTGACCGTTTCCTTAGAGCATAGTCAGCGGTTGCTTCCTTCATACTCCTTTCAGCAATAGAGGCCGTATCTACCATTTCTGTAAATGTCGCGATCTTGAGACAAGCAATGCGATCATGAACACCCGCATTAAGGCCATATTTAAACCTCTCCATTCTGGCTTCTTCATTGGGTAATAAGGTTGGTGCATACCTTGACAATTCCAGGAATTTGTTAGCATACAACTCCACAGTCATATTGCCTTGTACTAAGGTGAGGAATTCCCGGGCTCTCATTTCCCTTTGCTCTTTTGGAATGAATCGATCGTTAAATTCTCTTTCAAATCGCTCCCAAGTGATTGGAGCATTTTCACCCAATTCAGCCATCAACATACTATATTTCGATAGCCACCAATATGCGGCTTCATCAGAGAGTTTGAGGGATGCGTATTCAACCATTTGCTCATCGGTGCATTTCAAAGTCCACATAAGCATTTGTATACCTGTGAGCCAACGATCTGCTGCTATAGCTCCAGCTAAACCATTAAATGTCGGATAATGATGGCGAAAGAAATTAGCCGAGGTGCAGCCAACCGTTTCTCTTTGTTCATGAGGCTGTGGTAGACGAGCTAAAACCGTGGCAATAAGTTGATTTGTTTGTGCTACAAGTTCAGCCACTCCTGGCACTGCGGGCGGTGGAGGAGGAGGTGGTGGAGGTGGAGGAGAAGCATCTTCACCTCCAGCCCCATTGTTCACCGACTCATCGCGGCGAAATCGTTGTGGACGTTGTCCTCTTTTTGGTGGCATTTTTTTTTCTGCACCGTCACATTGTAACTAGTTAGACAATGTAAGTGCATATGAAATACCACATCAACGTCAACAACATATGAGCTTTATTAAACTTGGCCATGCACGACCAAGCTTAACTTAACAATTTATTTTCTCTTTAGGCTTTTAAGTTCCTATAGCTCCGACACTATACTCTAGACTTAGACAATCTAGACAACCTATCTCTCACAATAGTCCTAAGAGCAAATTGCTCTGATCATAACTGGTGGACGACCCGATTTCATAACGCATATATATTATTATATTGTTTTTGAAATGAAACCGCATCATACAGTGGCGTACTGTACAGCCATCATTATCTCATAATATGAGCAATATACATCCAGAGTAATCTAACATTGCAGCGGAATAAATAACTAACACTGTGAGAGTACATAACCTGGCTGACTACTATATACAACAGTTTTTCAACACTGCTAATACAACAAAAGAAAGGCTATTCAAAAATGCCACATGCGGCATAGCCAAAAGTAACATCATTCGTTTCTACATATACAAACAACATGATGGTACAACAAAAACTAGACTACATAGTTAAACAAATACCATAGGCGTACATCGCCCTCAGTCATGGTAACCCAAATGCGCAGCCACAGGATCATCATCCTGATTCCACTGGTACTGCATCAACAACAATCCTCTGAGGCGATCTGAGTTAACACATTCGCCCAAGGCGGATATATGAGTCCACCGGTCTCAGCGGTATGTAAAATCACTAAGTTTTTAAAATGGAGCCATCTTTTTGTTTTCTACTAGTTTTACAATAACAGCTACATTGAATTTATAGAATATACTTTTCAATAAGCATGGCGTAGCTGATGAAGTAAACACCATAAGTTAAGAATATTTGAACTACCTTTTGGCATAATAAAGTCATACTCATAAATCATCCATAATGCAACTAGGCGTAGACATATACATAGTTCCTTGTCCATTGAGAACTCTTATGCTACCAATACATCTAGCACGAATTCATAAAACATAAACATTATAATTTTCTCAAAATCATAACTTGTCCATGCATCTTCCACATTCATACATTTCATGAATATAATTTAAACTTTCTTAAGGCAAATGGACCCCCTTTCTTTCATAAGGGCATATCCCCCTTTCATTTTCACTAGAGCATATCCTACTTTTCATTTTTCCGTAAGGGCAATATCCCCTTTTCATTTTGTAAGGCATATCCCCTTTTCACTTTCACATCAGAGCATAATTCCTTGTCACTTCATAAGGGCATATCCTTCCATTTTCATAAGGGCATATCCCCTTCATTTTTCATAAGGGCATACCCCTTTCATTTTTCATAAGGCATATCCCCTTTTCATTTTCATAAGGGCAATATCCCTTTCCATTTTTAATCAGGGCAAATCCCTGTCACTTTTATAAGGATATCCCCCCTTCAAAACTATTCACTTTTACTATCATCGGAGCTTACACCTTCCCTTTCGAAAATTCACTTTTACTATATCCGGAGCATTACATTCCTTCGAAAACATTTTTACCTTTATAATCATAGGGCTAATCACCTTTCAAAACATATCATTTTTTACTATCATCGGAGCATTACACTCCTATCGAAAACATTTCACTTTCTCATGCAAAAAAACATCTCTTTTTTCTTTCTTTCATAATCATGAAATCTTTAACATCATTTCATAAAGATTCCATCAACTTTTTGAAAACATATTAAAGCTCAAAATCACATATAAAACACTATAGCATACATTGTCGATATAATATCTTTTGGAAGCATAAAAATAGTATCTTTCTCAGTTGAGTAATTATACTCACTCCTTCGTTAGCCTGTGATATCCCGCGGCGAGCGCTACGTTTACATTTATTAATTAACTGGTCGCGTTAGATCACCACCTTTGCAGGATAGTTCTTAAAAGAGGTATCGATCGCAGGGGAACTGTGATGGTCGTTCGTCGAGCCTCTTTCGGAGGTGTTCTCCTGGCTCAACTCGGAAACAAAGGGTTTTGTTTTAAAAACTAAAAGACATAAACAATAAATGACTTAAAGATAAATGCATAAACTTTAAAGACATAATTGAAAATTGACATAAATGTAAATGATCAAGTGTAAAGAACATAAATTAATGACATGTAAGGTAAAGATAAAGATAGAATGCAGATTGTATCTAACTAGGATCTTTAACAAAGGCATAATATGAGCGGTAAAGGTTTTAATCTTTACAACGATTCATCAAGAATTTAGCTATCAGGAAATGATAAAGCATCATAGCTCCGCAACTAGCACTCACTAAATGGACATAAATTTAAAATGACAGAATCTAAACTACATGTGAGATAACTCGTGTTTCCCTAGCATGCGATATAAGTCCTCTTAATACCTACCCAATTATCATGAAAATAAGCATAAGCATCATAGGGTTTCAACTCCTTTCCCACTTATTCTAAGTTAAACTAACATAGATTTGAGTTTGTGGGTCCTAGCATGCCCTATCAAACTCACCACATAACATTATCAAACATAATTGGGCATAACATGGTAATCAATTCAACTCAAACAAATTCTTCATAGACAAAGAAATTTTCTATCCTCAAATGGTTTTTCATTAAGAACAATCCTTAAGCAAATGAAATCAATACCGTTTATACAAATCATACCTAAATTACAATCCTATCAAACCATAACCCAAGAAAGTTACATAAACCCTAAAGTGAGATCCTTCCCTAAGATCGGATTTCTTCACGGATTGAAGAAATCCATCTCCTAAGGAACATGGGAAGTTATGGTTGAGTTCTACCACTTAAATTAACAACAAAAGGAACAAAAAACTATCTTGTACAAGCTCAAAAACTACTGTCCGAGCTCTTCTCTGCCCCTTTGGACGAAAATTACAAATATATAGCAAAGGAAGCTTGGATCTTTCCTTAAGGAAAGGAATCAAGCTAAAAGATCTCATGTTTCCAGGTGTTGTGGAGTCCCTCTGGGAGAGAATTCGGCGCCCACCTTTATCCCCTTTAAGACCGCATCTTTGTAACTTTTTCCAGATATTTAAAGATAATTTGCTGATATTTCCGCTTTCCAGAAAGTTCTGAAACTTTCACACCACATTTTTGACCCCCAAGACCGTCCCGATCTGATCTTTCACATAAAATAGCATTTTGCGTCTTGAGTTTCTTTCCCAAACGCCCTGACTTTGTCTCAATTTCCGAGTTTTTTTAACGGGAGATATGGCCCAAAACAGTACGCAAAGGTCCAGTTGCGAAACTGATCTGGAACTTCTGGAAGCGACTACGATCGATCCCCAGCTTTTTTGCGATTCGATCCCAAGCCTGGGATCGGATCCAGTTTTTTGCGATCGATCCCAGCTTCCTGTGATCGATTCCAAGGGCAATTTTGAGCTCTTACAATTCCTTGATGCATTTTGACCTAATTTTGATGATTTTGCAATGTGTTTTTCTTAGGCCCTACAAAATAAGATAAAACTAAACACACTAAAATATTAGAAAACATATAATAAAGGTTAAACATGCGAGTTATGGGGGCTTGAATGTATAACATTTCCAGCCCTTATCACAGCAAATAATCTTTAATATCTGGAAAAGTTATCAAAGATGCGGCTTAAGGGATAAGGTGCGCCGATTCTCCCAGAGGACTCCACAAACACTGGAACTGAGAATCTTAAGGAAAGATCAAGGCTTCCTTTGCCTTATATATGAATTCGTCCAAAGGGAGAGAGAGCTCGGACAGATAGGTTTGGCTTGTACAGAGTAGTTTTTTGTTTCTTTTGTTGTTAATTTAAGTGGTAGAATCACCCATAACTTCCAATGTTCCCTTAGGAAATTAGATTTCTTTCAAATACATGAAGAAATAGAATTCTTAGGGAAGGAATCTCAACCTTAGGGGGTTTGTGTAATTCTTTCTTGGGGTATAATGGTTTGAGGTAGATTGTATTTAGGTATGGATTTTGTATAAACGGTAATAATGATTGCATGCTTAAGGATTTGTTCTTAATAATACCATTTGGATAGAAAATTATTCTTTGTCTTATGAAGAATTGTTGAGTCCCTTGAATGTTACCATATATGCAATGTGCTTTTTGACTTAATGTTTAATGTGAGTTTTAGGGCAATCTAGGGACCCAACTCATCTATGTTAGTTTAACTTTTAGAATAGGTGGAAAGAGGGGTGGAACGTATGATGTTTATGCTTTATTTCATGATATTGGGTAGGCTTATTAAGAGGACTATATCGCATGCTAGGGAAACACGAGTTATTCAACATGTAAGGGTTTAGATTTTCTGTCTTTAAAATTTATGTTCCCATAGGTGGTGACTAGTGCGAGCTATGATGCTTTATCTTTTCTCTTGATAGTAAATCTTGATGAGATGTTGTAAAGATGACACCTTTACTACGCTCATATTAATGCCTTTTGTTAAAGATCCTAAGTTAAGATACAATCTGTATTCTTATCTTTATCTTTACTTTACAAATGGTCATTTCATTTATGTTTTTACTGATGTCATAACATTTATGTCATTTCAATTATGTCATTTAAAGTTTAATTCATTTATCTTTAAGTCATTTATGTTTATGTCTTTTAGTTTTTAAAAACAAAACCCTTTGTTTCCGAGGTTGAGCGGGAACACCTTCGAGGCTCGACGAACGACCATCACAGTCCCTGCGGATCGATCCC
>FXXK01002386.1:1615-84989 GCA_900184695.1 Betula pendula | reverse complement strand
AAGACTTGTGAAATCAAGTCATTCCACAACAATTTTCTTGCTAGAACTAAGTTTGAAAAAAGCCTCAATGCCCCTTTTATTATTCTCATTTCAAAGAAATCCGGGGCTATTGATGTTAAGGACTTTCGCCCTATCAATCTTGTGGGGCGCTATGTTGTTGCATGCTCTTTCAAAAATGTTAGTGACAGTAATGTGTGGGCTTTTGGGGGGGTGTACGGGCCGAATGATGATGGAGATAGAAGGGAGCTTTGGGATGAATTGGTGGGGTTGATAAGTGTGTGGGAGATGCCGTAGTGTTTTGGAGGAGATTTTAATGTGGTCCGCTTTCCGAGTGAAAAATCGGGTGTTTCTAGATATTCACCAGCTATGGGAGAATTGTCAGAGTTCATTTTCGAGCAGGGGTTGGTGGATTTGCCACTTGTAGGGGGTCATTTTACGTGGTCTAACAACCAGGATGAGCAAACGTGGTCTCGTATTGATAGATTTCTCTTCTCTCAGGATTGGGAGGATCTTTTTCCAGATGTGTCACAGGAGCGATTGCCTAGATTGTTGTCTGATCACTTTCCTTTGTTATTGGATTGTGGGGCACGTAGAGAAGGGAGCAGCTATTTCAAATTTGAAAATATGTGGCTGAATTCCGAAGGTTTTGTGGATCGCATCAGATCTTGGTGGTTGTCATATACTTTCCAGGGGTTGCCTAGTTATGTTTTGGCCCGAAAGCTTAAGGCTTTGAAGGTAGATCTGAAAAAATGGAATGAAGAGGTCTTTGGTGATTTGGGGAAGAAGAAAAAGGAGCTTTTGGGGGGTATTCAAGAGCTGAATTTACTTGCTGAGGAACGGGATCTGGTGGTGGAAGAAAGGATGAGGAAAGTTGATATGTCCAAGGAATTGGAAAATACCTTACTTTGTGAGGAGGTGAGTTGGAGACAGAAGTCACGAGCTCTGTGGCTGAGGGAGGGGGACAAAAATACTAAGTTTTTTCACAAGATTGAAAATTCTCACAGGAGAAATAACCATGTGCGCTCCTTGCTCATCAACGGGGTTATGTCTACCAATCCTATGGAGATCAAAGAGCATATAGTGCAATTCTACAGCAACCTTTATTCTGAACAGGTCCCTTGGCGACCTCGGGTGGATGGTCTCTCATTTGGTTCCATTGATGCGGATGAGAGCATATGGATGCGAGCGGAATTTGAGAGGGAAGTATGGGCGGTGTAAAGAGATGAGTGGGGATAGGCGCCGGGCCCGGAAGGTTTCACTATGGCTTTTTTCAAGCGATGTTGGGAGGTGGTGAAAGATGATATCTTGCAATGTTAGGGAGTTTCATAGCGCCGACAGTTTGAAAAGAGCATTAATGCCACATTTGTCTCTCTTATTCCAAAAAGGTAGGTGCTGTGGAAGTGAAGGATTTTCGGCAATTAGTTTGGTGGGTGGGTCTATAAAATGATTTCTAAGTTTTAGCTAATAGACTCAGGTCGGTGCGGGAAACTTATCTCCAATTCACAAAATGTTTCATTGGGGTCGACAGAATACTGGACTCGGTGCTTATTGCAAATGAGTGTTTGGATAGTCGGTAGATCTGGGGAACCTGGTGTGGTGCAAATGGATTGGAGGAAGGCGTATGATCACGTGAACTGGATTCTCTTGTTCTATTTTAAAACGGTGTGGCTTTGGGTAGATGGGGAGATTGATTAAGTCTGTATTCTCGGTGGCGTTTTTCATTCTTGTGAATGGCACACCCTCGGGTTCTTTCTAGCTCTCGTGGTTTGAGATAGGGGGATCCGTTATTCCACTTCTGTTTGTGGTATTATGAAGGCTTTGAGTCGGATTGCTGTGACTAGGATCAGGGCTTGCTACAGGGTTCTTGGGGGGGCTCGAAATCATGAAGTTTTGGCAGTGTCACACTTATTGTTTGCGGATGATACGCTGATTTTTTGGGGCAATTTTGAGCATTTTCGATATCTGCGATGTATCTTTTATGCTTCGAGTCAGTTTCGGGTTAAAGATCAATTTAGAAAATCGGAGATTGTTCCTATAGGTGAAAGTGGATAATATAGCAATTCTGGCCAGTTTCTAGGGTGTAGAATTTCTTTGCTGCCATGAAATATTTGGGTTTGCCGTTGGCTGCCGGGAATTGGGGGGAGGAATAGTGGGTGGTTAAAGAGATGAGTGGGGATAGGCGCCGCGGATGGTTTTCACTATGGCTTTTTTCAAGCGATGTTGGGAGGTGGTGAAAGATGATATCTTGGCAATGTTTAGGGAGTTTCATAGCGCCGACAGTTTGAAAAGAGCATTAATGCCACATTTGTCTCTCTTATTCCAAAAAGGTAGGCTGTGGGAAGTGAAGGATTTTCGGCAATTAGTTTGGTGGGTGGGGTCTATAAAATAATGTCTAAAGTTTTAGCTAATAGACTCAGGTCGGTGCTGGGAAAACTTATCTCCAATTCACAAAATGCTTTCATTGGTGGTCGACAGATACTGGACTCGGTGCTTATTGCAAATGTGTGTGGATAGTCGGATAGATCTGGGGAACCTGGGGTGTTGTGCAAATTGGATTTGGGAAGGGTATGACCACGTGAACTGGATTCTTGTTCATTTTGTTAAAACGGTGTGGCTTTTGGGATAGATGGGGAGATGGATTAAGTCTGTATTCTCCGGTGCGTTTTTTCATTCTTGTGAATGGCACACCCTCGGGTTCTTTTCTAGCTCTCGTGGTTTGAGATAGGGGATCCGTTATTTCCTTCTGTTTGTGGTAGTTATGAAGGCTTTGAGTCGGATGTTGACTGTGACTATGGATCAGGGCTTGCTGCAGGGTTCTTGGTGGGGGCTCGAAATCATGAAGTTTTGGCAGTGTCACACTTATTGTTTGCGGATGATACGCTGATTTTTTGTGGGCAATTTTGAGCATTTTCGATATCTGCGATGTATCTTTTTATGCTTCGAGTCAGTTTCGGGTTAAAGATCAATTTAGGAAAATCGGAGATTGTTCCTATAAGGTGAAGTGGATAATATAGCAATTCTGGCCAGTTTCTAGGGTTAGGAATTTCTTTGCTGCCAATGAATATTGGGTTTGCCGTTGGTGTACTTTAAAATCACATCTATCTGGAATGGCGTTATTGAAACAATGGAACGACGTTTGGCTGGTTGGAAGAAAATTTATCTCTCAAAGGGTGGTAGGTTGACATTGATAAAGAGTACTCTCTCCAATTTGCCTACGTATTATATGTCTCTTTTCCCTATCCCAGTGGGCGTGGCTAACAGGCTGGAATGACTTCAAAGGGAATTTTTATGGGGTGGTATTGGGGATGAGTTCAAATTTCATTTAGTGAATTGGGAGACAATTTGCAGTCCATTAAAATCAGGTGGTTTGGGTGTTAGAAATTTGTTACAATTCAATCGAGCTCTTTTGGGGAAGTGGCTGTGGCGTTATGCTATGGAGAGGGATGCTTTGTGGAGATTGGTGGTTGATGCTAAGTATAATAGTTCACGGGGTGGGTGGTGTTCTGCGGAGGTTGGTGGGTCACATGGAGTGGGTGTTTGGAAGCATATCAGGAGGGGCTGGGATGAGTTCTTATCTTTATCCCGTTTTGATGTGGGCTTTGGGTCGTTAGTTTTTGGCATGATTTGTGGTGTGAGGACAAGCTATTGAAGATTTCTTATCCTACTCTTTTTAGTATTGCTCAACAACCAGATGCGTGGGTCGCGGACCACATGCAGTATCAGGATGGAAGACTGCAGTGGAATGTTATTTTTACGAGGCGAGTTCAGGATTGGGAGATGGAGATGGTCTTATCTTTTTTTGAGCAGTTGTACTCTCTCACTCTTAGGCAGAGAGTGGATGATAGGATGATTTGGAGCCTTTCCAAAAAAGGTATTTTTGAGGTTAAGTCTTTTTATACAAGGCTTATTACTCGAGAATGTTTGTCTTTTCCATGGAAGAGTATTTGGCGAGTTAAAGCTCCTGCACGGGTGACATTTTTTGTGTGGACAGCAGCGCTTGGGAAAATTTTGACGATGGACAATTTGCGTTAAGGGAAATATTGTGGTGGTGGAGTGGTGCTGTTTGTGCAAGAAGAGTGGGGAATCTATTGACCATTTATTGTTGCATTGTGAAGTTGCGCGTGACCTTTGGGTTTCTATTTATAAGTTGTTTGGAGTTGTTTGGGTCATGCCTAGACGGGTGATTGACGTTTTGAATAGTTGGGAGGGTTAGGTTGGGTATGGCCCGTTGAGGGAAGTTTGGAAATTGGTTCCTTTATGCCTTTGGTGGTGCTTGTGGCGGGAGAGGAATGCCCGGACCTTTGAAGATGTTGAGCTATCGGAGGCAGAGTTGCGCAAGTTTGTGCTTCACACTTTATACAGTTGGATGGTTGCCCATCATAGTCTTCTTTTTGCTAGTTTTGTAGATTTTTTGACATTCTGTCATTCTTTTTCTTTAAATTAGGGGATTCTCTTTGTATACTTTCTGTGTACTAGGGTTGCGCCCCTCTGCGCTTTATTTATACGATACGTTACTATTACTTATCAAAAAAAAAAAAGGACAAATCTATTTTGGATGGTGTTATTGAGAAGATAGAGTGTCGTTTGGTTGGTTGGAAGATGATGTACTGTCTAAAGGTAGTCAGATTACCGTGATCAAAAGCACTTTATCCAATTTGCCTACATATTTCATGTCTCTTTTTTCCTGTGGTAAGCTAGTCCAAGGTTTGTTCTCCGTCGTTCGCCGCCGGGGGGGGGGCTGAGGGTCTGAAACTTGCTGTTGTTCAATCATACTTTTTTTGGGGAAGTGGCTTTGGTGCTATATGCATGAGAGAAAGGCTTTGTGGAGAGTCCTAGTGGATTTTAAATATGGCAGCTTGTGGGGTGGATGGTGTTCTAATAAGGTTCATGGGACGTATGGGGTGGGGCTTTGAAAAAATATTAGGGAAGGTTGGTGGGAGTTTTCAAGTGGGGGATGGCACAAAGATTAGATTTTGGCATGACCTATGGTGTAGAGATGAAGCCCTTAAAGGAAGCTTTTCTGGATTTATATAATATTGCTCACATTAAGGATGCTCTCTTAGCAGATCATTTGGCATTTTTTAGTGTTCCCCTTAGTGGAACGTATACTTTATCAGAGTGGCTCATGACTGGGAGGTGGAGGTCTTTTATTTGTTTTTTAACTTTTTGTACTCCCTTCAATTGAGGCGAGGAGGTGAAGACAAGCTTTGTTGGGCCCCTCTTCAATAGAGAGTTGTTCAACGTTAGATCTTTCTGTAACATTTTTGTTCCTCATGATGGCATTCACTTCCCTTGGAAGAGTTTATGGTGGAGTAAGGCCCCATTGAGAGCAGCCTTCTTTGCTTGGTTGGTCACCCTAGGGAAGATCATCACCATGGACAACTTTAAGAAGTGGCATGTTATTATGGTCGATTGATGTTTTATGTGTAAGAGAAGTGAGGAGTTGGTAGATCATCTACTTCATGTGGGGTTGCCTTATAGAGTTGGGCTGACTTGGGTTATGCCTAAATGAGTAATGGACTTGTTTTCCTGTTGGAGAGGGTCTTTTGGCAAACCTCAGAGTGTAGCAGTGTAGAAGATGTTGCGTCTTGCCTCTTGTAGTGTCTTTGGCGGGAAAGAAACGATGGATGTTTTAAGGATCGNTGAGAGGACGGTCCTTAAACTTAATTCTTTATTTTTCAATACTCTCTACCTTTGGACAAATGTTTTAGACTTACCTAATGTGCTAGGTTTTCATGATTTTCTTGGTCTTCCTTATTTTTTTAACTAGGTGTTTCTATTATATATTTCTTGTGCAGCTGGGGTGCGCCATGTATCCACCTTAGACATTTTCCTAATGACCAGCAGTTGCTGCATTTGCTGTGATTCATGTTTATCTTGAAATAATAATAAAAAAAGGTGTGGTATCGTGCTTTTATTAGATGATCACCTGCCACAACTGTTTTTTTTTTTGGGGTTTTTGGGGGGGGGGGGTGGGGGGGGGGGAGAAGCATATGTTACTCGTGCAAGTGCACACGAGAAATGTTTGTCTGTAAGGGTCTTTGTGTGTGTGTGTAGAGAGAGGAGTTTAATTATCTTTGGGTTTATGCAAATAAGAATCTCTCGACTGCAAAGCATGCAGGAGATACATCTTCTATTAGTTTAAAAAAATTATAGACATAGTTTTCTCTTTGAAAGATGATAACGGGTATGGAAAAATTGTACAAGATTCAGAGGAAAGGACAATAACAAGAACTATAGTTGCGTATAGATGCCGGAAATAACCCATAGGAACTCCATGAAATGGTTCAGACAAGAAAATCAACCGGCAACCACATTAGTGATGTTAGTATCACTTTACCTCTTTTCCCTAGCTGTGATAGGCTTGCTTTTCCTTTCCTTCTGAAGTGTTTAAGTAATTGTACATGGCATCACTGAAAGAACCATGATTGTTTGTTCCTTGTTATGTCTCTATCAAGTTTGATGCCATGCCATCATACTGAGTGCATTCACATAAAGGACATTATTTTGCTAAAAATGTTCTTGGTGCAACCAATTTTATGTAACTGTGCACATTATATAAATTAATAAAACTACTGAAATTTCTTAGTAGCTAATTATTTTCAATAGCTTGAATGAATTACAATTCTCATGCTAAATACAGGCTTGGGCAAACAAATTCAAGATCATCAAATCAAGTAGAGGAAAATCCCAAGCACCGTCATACTCGAACAAGCAGTGCACCTATTAGGGATCTGGCATCATTTGCTGATGAGTACAGGAAATTAGCAATTGACTGCCTTAAGGTTTTACGTGTAGAGATGCAGTTGGAGACGATTTTCCATATGCAGGTTTGTAAAACTTTTGTAACTTATATATACTTTGTCTCAATGGGAATAGATACAATATAAGTCTTGAAAGTGAAAACACTGGAAATATCTTCAGCTCATCGAGCATTATGATTTAAACAGGAAATGACAACTAGGCAATATTTGGAGGACCAAGATGCTGAAGAGCCAGATGACTTTATTATTTCACTCACTGCCCAGGTCAGTATTTTTATCTCTAGCTTTTATTTATGTGCACAATAGTAATCTTGCTGTTGGCCTACTCAAAAGATTTTTATTTGATTATTTTAACCGCACCCATTGGAGTGGGGAAGACTTCCAAAAGAGATAAAATGTGGATATGCCAATATGATAATATTTAAAATTCTAGGATAAAGTACGATAGAGATACATTTTAAGTAAATTATTAATTTTTATATATTAGCAACCTATTGTTGAACTGTTTTTTTGTTTTTTTCTATAGTTTTACGTTATACTAATTTAGTCATGGGAGGATCAATAATTCTTTAGTATAAAAAACTTACTCATAAATCTTTTTATGTGTTTTTACTTGCAATTGCATTCCTTTAAACAAAATCAGCAGCATGGAGGACTTAAGTACACATATATTGTGATCTGAGAAGCCACATGCATGGCAGTACTATGGCAAATGATCAAGTTTTTTTTCTGCATTTTGTTGCAGAGACAAGAAGCTCTGTCCCAAAATAAATAAATAAATTAATTAATTAAAAAAAAAAAAACAGAAGAGACTTGGGGTGGAAAAATATAACTTTTCAGAGAAACAAATATACGTAGTATAATCTCAAATGAGATTTTTAGTATTTTGTGCAGGTAAGTTGACAAGAAACTAAATATTTTATTTTATTTTTCATTTTTGTTCTAATATGGAAAAGAAAGCATGGTCAATGCATCTAATTTTTGACATTTTCTTTGTCCTAGTGGATGAGCCTTCAATTGCATAGACTTGCCCTAATGTAAGCTAATTGGGGTTGGTTGCATCAATTATATTCGTCTTCAAAATTGCATTAATAACTTTCTTCTTTCTTGATAAGAAGTGATACATTAGAAACAAATTTTATGCAAGGATGATTATAGGAACATGTATATTCTTGAATCCCATTAAATCATGTTCACTGAGTATCATATTCTCTTGGAAGCAATCTTACATGTCTTTCCTACTTTGTACTGACAGATAACACGTAGGGATGAGGCAATGGCACCTTTTGTTGCAAGTTCAAAGCGCAATTACATATTTGGTGGAATTTGTAGCATTGCGGCCACTGCGTCTATCAAGGTTCGCATGCACTGATTTTGGGTTACCATTTAATGTTCTTTTGGACTTCAATATGTTTATGTTTCCCATGCAATGTTTCTTCTCTTTTTCACTGCTGATGAGAAAAGACATTGTCTGCTTAGGCTTTGGCTGATATGAAATCCATCAACCTCTTTGGGGTTCAGCAGATATGCCGGAATTCAATTGCACTAGAACAGGTAAATTTTTTTCCAGATAGGTTGTCTTTCTGTTCTCCAAAACTGATTTGAGTGACATGAAATTTTCTCAGGAGCAAATATATTTCTTTTGATACTTTTATTTGTTCCCATGATTAAGAAAAAATGGTATTGCTGCGGTGAGTATCAGTTTACCTATTATCTTAAGCTAGCTCTTCCTGACCTTCAGTGCCCTTCTTTATAATATCCCCATGAAAGCCATTCAACAAGTGGAATGTGAGATAAGGTTCCTCTAGCAAATTCAAAGGGGTAAACTTAAGCTTCATCTTTCTTCTTTTTGAGGTAGAGAATGAAGCTCTTTTGAGTGATTGTAATTGACCCTGAATGATGGAATTACCCGAAAAGTTATATTGTGTTCCATGTATTATGGAAAAATGAGTCGTAATGTCAAAAATTTGATACACCTTCACGTTTACCCTAATTTTTATTCCTGTTTATCTTTAACAGCATGATGCAATAAGATTTGGCCCTCTCAGGTGTAGAAATGCCTGGGGCAATGCAATTCCTTCTATTGAAATGGTTGTACGAGTTGTAACTGCATAGATAATGGGATGGGTTTCTTCCCTGCCAATCACACGGTGAAGGCTATTAGCTGTTCCTTTGATGCAACCAGTTGGCCTTCCTAGATATAGGCATCATTTTATAGAAGGTTGACACTTGCTGGGGGCCAATGGCAAAATATCTTTAGAACTAGGTTGGTTATGTACTCTCATCCTTAAGGCCAACCCAAAATTGTGCAAATGAGGCTAGCTGGTTTTCATTTTGATTTTACAATACAATGCTACTTTCTACATTACTTTTATTGGCATTACAGGCCCTGGCAGCTATCCCATCGATTAAAAGTGAAGCTGTGCAACAGAGATTAGACCATGTCCGTAGTTACTTTGAACTTCTAAACATGCCATTTGAGGCAAGTCATCTGAACTTAATAGTTTCTTGCTTTAAGTTCTTTTGTTGCGATGAGTGATCAGCGTTTCTGTCAATGTTTACAGGCCTTGCTAGCCTTCATCATGGAGCACGAGCACTTGTTTACAGCTGCAGAGTGAGTTGATATGATTACTGCTTACTCTTATTCGTTGGAATACTTGGTATAGTTGGTGACTAACATGTCACATTATCTTTGACAGGTATGCTAATCTTCTAAAGGTCCTGGTCCCCGGGAGGGAGATTCCTGACGATGCACAAGATCGTGTATCTGAGATTTTATCCCATTAGCTTTCTCGTTTCTGGATGTGAATCGAATTGTTACGTATCAAGTTGTAAGGGTTCTTTGTTTTGGATGTGGCATGTTGCTGGTATGCATCTAAGAGATGATTGTTATTTCTTAAGAAGACTGATGCTGCGATGGGATGTAGATGCCACTTCCATGCAAGTCACCAGTCAGCATGTGCCTTACGGTGGTTCAGTTTGTGAGTGATACTGTTTGCATTTGTTATTATAATTTATTCATTAGTAGTATCAATTTTGGGCGCTTATGTTTTCCTCTGGGCTGTATGAAGCTTCGATTTAGCAATCATTAGAACAAATAGCAACTCCGATGTAAATTTCTGATGCTGATTATTTTTTGTAAATCGTTCAAAATATTTTTCACAAACTTCCAGACCCCACTTTATCCAAACTAGTTATAAGGATAAAGTGAAATCACCTACAGCTTGGCAGTGTTTCTTGTGATCCTGATTGTGGATAATTCTTGCGTTGCATTTCTTTTTTTCCAACATTCACCAAACAAATATTACTGAGGATCAAACCCCTTACCCCTACCGATTTCCTAGCCACTAGTTGGGCTTGACAGGCTAGGTTTTTCCCAGGATTTATTTTGCAGTAAGAAACCACTTTGGAAGCAATGGCCTGATATGCTACACCCTAAACATAGAGAAAAAGCATGCATTGCTTAAGGGGTAAAGAAAAAACGGAATTAAGCAGCTTACGCTAATTTAACCCAGCCAATATGGCATCTATCAGGGAGAAGAGGGGTTGTGGACCCATTTGGTTAAAATTCAATCTGTTAAACCTCTCTGCATTCTGCATGGTGTTAATCTTTGCGTGACAATATTCAATTTGCATCACTTGGGGACCACTAATTACATCAGATGCGGTACAAGGACCCAGCTCTCTCTCATCTCAATCTCTCAATTATATATTTCACATGCTAACTGACATAACTTTCCCTTTAACTTGTGACAATTCAAAAGTTTTGATGCGCGAAAACACCATACAAATGGAAAGCTACGTAGACCTTCATCCCATACTTATAATGTTCTCACTTTGTTTTCATACACCAAAAAAAGCAGCTTTGTTTTTGGAAGACAGCTGCCACGCACTGTACGCATCACTTCAGTCTCGTGTAGTAGGCAGGTGTGGTGTCATATCAAATTATCAAGGGTTAATGGATCCAGTTTCAGCTTTCACAAGAAAGGAAAGAACTCTCACTCTCAGCAATGAAATTGTACAGTGCTTTTGATCTCTCAGTCACTGTGGGACAAACGTTCTCACCTGTTTAATTTCTCTTTTATCATATAAGAAAATAATTAACAATTAAGTGCTTGTAAAGGAAAATTACATAAGTTTTTAAAATATTAATTATTATTTTTAAACCTTAGCATTTAATGCCTAATCTTTTTCAGGCGTCAGTTAATAATGCCACATTTCCCATTTTTTCTTCCTATGCACGCGTCTTCCCCATGTGCACTTAATGCCCACAATTCCCATTTCAGCATGCTTTTTAAGTTTTTACTCTCTTAATTAACGTCACCTTCGCTTCAACCTTCCACCCACCTCCCAATCTACTTTTCCTCTCATCCGTCCATTTCTAAAATTCAATCCCGGCCGTTATTTTTCTCATTCCCTCATTTAATATCTCAACTGCTACCAACTCCAGAAGCTTTTAACATTTTTCCATCCGGTAACGGGTCACTCCTCCCCCATCCCCCTATATATACGTTCCACTTATATTCCTCTCTTCAACTGCCTAAACACGATTTCAGTGCTCTTCTCTTAAAGCCTAGACCACTATTATTACTTCCCTTGCTTTTTTCTTTTTTCTTTTTTTTTTTTTAATCAAAGGGGTATCACTTCCCTTGCTTGATGGTTGACGCCCATGGCCGTGGCCCCTGGCCCCCTCCGACAGCTTGTGACTTTGTGAGCCACATATGAAGAACACGGAAGAGAGCCGAACGCATTTTGGCTCGATGGATTCATCGCACCGTGTGGAATGGGCGGTTTTGGGAATCAGGTAATATTCTTAAACCCTCTTGAAAATCCACCACTTCTTTTAAAACTGTAAGTACCTTACCAAGATTTCAATGACTGATATTTCTCAGGGCCTCATACTTAGCAAGAAACTCCCTCCACAACGAAAAAGGTTGAGGAAATCTTCGACTTGAGGTCACACTTGATTTGGCGTGGAAGGTTGAACACGCCTCGGCTTTCTAATAATGAACTCTCTGAAAAAATAAGTTCACATGATGGAATAATCTGGACCCCTGTACTTCTTTATGATATGAAGTGCTTCTTAAACGATAGATGGTTGACTAATAAAAAGTAGGAAAAGTATAATCCCTCAAACCTGTGTTTATGAAGAGGTCGAACTTCTCTCTAAGAATCTACTCAATTTATCCCTTTACGTGTTTAAGAAGCTATTCACGTAACACAAAATAATGGAACGATTAATGTATGTTGCCCAAGATCTAAGTAAGTGATCAGCTCCAATAACACTGCGATTTAGTGTAGCAAGCTCACTAAATATCTTCGCCGCCGACAAAGCCAGATGCAGGCTAGCTTTGAACAAAGAAATCAGGCACATGTAGTCGGTGGTGCAACTCACAAAAACAATGAAAAGAATATTTAAATGATGTGGAGAAAGATTTGAGGATTTGGATGCTTGATGTTTTTAAAAAGTGGCTACCTAAAACTTGTGTAATTTATATACTTTGTCTCGATGGGAATAGATACAATATAAAGGTCTTAGGTCTTGATCAAAGTGAAAACACTGGAAATATCATACCACTATACCAGTACCCTACAGAAAAACCACGGAAGAGAAATTTCACTACATTTTCCAATAAATTAGCTATCAACAGTGGCAAGCACAAAGAAATCCCATAATAGGATTCTGGGTTTACAGTCGGTTACAGTTTGAGTTTACACTCAGTTGTGGATTGTGTGTATATATAGCTAATCTAACCAGTACAAAAATAATGCAAGGTTGCAAAGTCTGTACATTTATGAGGGATGTTAGTTCACTCCCATTGTTGCACCTCATTTTCCATCCCATCTCCCAACCATCTCTTTTGCAAATTTACTATTGAATTTATGGGACCTACATGTGGGTCTCACAAATTCAATGGTGGATCACCATGCATCCACTATATGGAGATGGGTGAAAGATGAGAAAGTTTTATCATTTCTCGTACATTATACTACTATTGCGCATGCATCTTAGCTATAAGTGAAGGATTCAATCTAAGCATCTTCTTTGCTAAGTTGCGGATATCTTCTCTACTGGACTCCTCTGATATTTGTATAAGCACTTTCACCCCACCACCAGATATGAAGTCTTTGGCGTTGTCCTCTGCAAATACCAGTAGGTCATGCTGTGTTAGCCATAGAGGGTCTCAAAGAGACAGATAAGAAATTCATAATCATGTAATGGGCATCTGAAATAAAGGAGACTTAACTGAAAAGATGTAGACAATGACAGATAATGATTACGGCTTCATACAGTGATAGATATTTAGAGCAACAGAAATTGTACAAGTATTTAGGAGTCACTCCTTACTTGCAAATTGAAAATACTTTTTTTAAGAATCCAAATACAAAGATTTAACTCAGGCAGTAATATGAATGCTTAAATCAAAAACCAGCACATATTGGGGAGTCGCTCCAATTTGTGGACAGGGATTTAAGAAAAGGCTGTGTATTTTTATTATAAAATTTTTTTATTCTAATATCAAATTTGTCATATGGATTTGTTATATATATCGTTCCGTCTTAGTTCTTTGTATGTTGTCCGTAATTGGGTTCTAAATTTCCTATAAACTACAGTCCTTAGATATTCCAAATCAACTAATGACGAAGTGCGGTCAGCAAATTACCATTTTGTGCTAAATGGCAAAGAGCAAGCTCGATATGGCGTCGGGTTGAAGATGAAGTAGTATTAGAGTTGGCAATTAACCATGTAAGTGCACCATCATCAATTAGAAGTGAACAACCCATTCGATGTCCTGCAAAAGTAAAGTTCTTCACATTCATGATAAGTAAAGATGACTGTTGTATCATCTTGTACGCTACAAAACACCCACAAACCTTGAATAATTCCTCGGGATTCACATTTTGCGAAGTTCGCCAGTCCCCTAGCAACCTGTGCAATGACATCACTGCTCCCAGATCTAACCATTCCCAGGAGCGCCTTGATGCCTCCGTCGTCTTTCAGCACCGTGAGTAGCTTTTCTGTTGGAAAACAAGAACAGCTGCATCAGAATACAAGTATATCTTCCTCCAGGTGTGATCTCTGGTGCTCACTAAACCCTCAGTAAGAGGTGATTTCAATTATTTGATGGAAGATATGTCAGGAGAATTAGTGGATCAGCCATATATATTGACGCTTATAAATAATGGAATTGAAGATGGAATAAGATAAATTCAGTTTTTAGAGCTTTGTTACTATACACAATCCATACAGCAAATTACTAAACTATTTTTTTAACTGAATGCTCCAAAATAACCATCAGCTTACCATTTCCACATAAATTAGCAAGTGCACCAGCAACCATTCGTAAAGTTTGTGGATCATCTGTTTTAGATGCTGTCTTTGCTAGAAGCTGAACACCTCCTTTGTCCATTATTAAGCCTTGATTCATCTCTAGAAGATTCAAAGAAAAGAAGGATTATAAATCTATAAAGGCTATTTGAGTTTCTCTGATGTCATCAGCAAAATCTTTTTAATGTGCTAAAAAAAATATTGAATCAATACAAATAAAGTGATGAAGCTCAGATGATCATAGTGATTTATGGTACAATTGGGGAACAATGAAGAAGCAATCATTTCCCATTATATATCTAAAACCAGTAACAGTATTCTAATGGTGATGAAGGAGATGGTCATGGAGCATCATCTTAAAAATTAAGCAGCTACTCGGCACAAAGTTGATTACAATCCAGTAAAAAAAAAGGAATATTACATTATTGTGATGGAAATAAGTAATTTAATTGTGATTAGCAAATTTCTCAATAAGTATGTCTTTCCAGAGCATTTTTCTTCTCTTTTCTGAAATTGATTCAGTGTTGAGTACATAATAAAGTTCCTTTAGATTAAGCCAAACTCAACAAACATTGCAATCTCCCTCTAATCTGAAAATTTGAAAGTCAATTTTGCCTGTTTACCTTTTGTTTTCTATTTTGGGCTAACGCTTAGTCTATTACTGGTGTCCTAGCCTTTCAAAGTCTGAAACCTCAAATTAACTCAAGAAATTCAAAATCATTTAGCAGATGACTTAAGTACTTAAGGTGATGATTTTCATTGGGGTTCCTCAAATCAACTATCCCTTGCATTCTTTGGCATCTATAGACAAGAAGCTCTAGTCCCTTCTCTACAACAACACCCCCCCCCCCCCCCCAAACACACGAAAAACTACCTTTCTCCAAAAACCTGTGGAAGGAGAACCAGATGTAGAGGATGACCCTCGCTCAAGCAGAAGTAGCATTTATATGTCATGCCATACTGTGATGGTGGCTCCATAAGGGGGAATGATACAGAGTCTTACGAGCTCCATGTCTTGGCAGGCACGTAGAATGGATGAGTGAAGATGTGTTCTGTTAGTGGTATATAAAGGATAGTTGATACGAGAGTATATCTTAAAATGCACCCAAATTTTCTAATTCATCCCCTATATTTTACTAGGTTCTCAATACATTAGGTCTCTCGGGGAGGTTTCCTTCTAAGAAGCATTTGCTTTCCAGTAGCGACTAAAAAGAAGAACAATCCTCAAGTCGGTCAGATAACTGATCCCATCCATCAATAACAGAGTTCAAGTTAGAGAAGCATTATGTTAAATTCGAGTTTGAAATTTTTCTTGTCAGTTATGATTCAAATTCCTTATTAAACTCAAAACAACGTAGATTACTCATTAAATTCTATGTTCAAGACACAGAAAATGAGATTGTGCACAAAGTTTTTGGGTTATTGGAGGCCTTTTGACAACCTCGGCAATTGAATAAATTGTTAACTTCTACAGAAGACTGCTGTATCTGCATGGCAGAACATGAAGAGGCATAGTTGTCTATGGATTTAGTCATGAGAGTTGATACTAGTTTAATGGCCAGGTTGTTCCCTATAACAACCATTGGAAGCATTAAGGACTCCATGCACCTCTTAGGATTGTAATACGCATAGACAGGTTGCTAATCCCAACAAATGGATTCTTTCTAGCGAAAGAAAAATACATGAAATATTCTGCTCTCTACAAATAATCTTGCAACAAACATATTATTGGTTGATAATTGCAGCACATGTATTGCAAGAAATACTATATGCTCATAGGATTTTCTTAAAAAGATGTCTGCAAAAATCAATTTAGTAACATTATGCATTCGTGGAGAAGAAAAAAAATGTTGCAAATTAATATTACAAATATACTCAATGCCCAAGCACATTATAGATTGTTTTGTGTTATTTATAAGCGCTATTTTATCAACATATTCATAAACAAAGTTTATAATGCATAATAAACCTAGAGAAGGCTGCAAAATTACCATTCATTGCCAAATTGGCAACTGCCCCGGAAGCCACTCTAAGAATAGTTGTATTTTCTGATGATCGCAACAGCATAAGCAAAGCATCTAAACCTCCTTCCTCCACAATCCTTTTCTGATTAATATCTGAAAGCATATGCAAATATTAGTCATTATGTTACTTGTCCCAAAAAATAAACTGTCATTATGCATGATAACAATCCTCTTGTTTATCGACTCTTCACTAAGAGAAAAGAAACCTAGCAATGACAAATTCATGGATAGCTTTTCAATTTGAATGCAGAAACGTATTCAATGGAAGAGCTGATCTATCATCTGTGATGCAAAAATAGATGTGACACAGAAGGAACTTATAATTTTCTGCACTATTACATATTGTGACATCAACCTATTAAAAGCACATGGCTATTGAAAGGGAGGCCGTCTAAAACATTAAAAAAAAAAAAGACTTGAGTCTTACGGGAACTGTGAAATACAAAGAGAAGATGTTGCTTTTGACATAAAATAGACCAAATATGTACAAGAATGTCTTTAACTGCCTTAAGAAATGTGAAAATTACTTCTGTTGAGGGTATGAGAAACTATATATATGTGTGGGTTCTTACTATATATGTGGGTACAATTTAAACTTGGCTATACATCTTAATGACAAGGGTTTTTCCTTCTTTTGTTTCTTATTACACACATTTTCATTTTGTAACACAAGTTTAGTACACGTAAGGTTATTTTCTTAAATCTTTCTTCTATTTTTTCATTTTAGATCAACAGATAGAAATCTTCAAAATCTATACAGTGAAAAGATTAAAGCTACCGAAAAAATGCCACGACAAAAGTAACAATTCATATCCTAATGCAGGGAAAGATAAAAGGAGAAAAATGACTCAAATCAAGATTCTTTTGAAAACAGATTGGTCAACATCATATCATCCATTTGATTTTTTTTTTTATAAGTAATCGAAGTATCATTAAAAGCATAAGATGCCCCTAGATACACATAAAATATATAAGAGAAAACACCTAGTTAAAAGAAGAAAACAAAACAAGAAAATCATGATAACTAATCACCACAGAAGAAACAAAGTTTTGAAAAAGAAAAACCTTAATCGTCCATATGAAAAATTATAGGCAAAATGAAGTGCACCTTCAGCAGCAAGATTGGCTACCACCTTCACAGCATGAGTTTGGATGTCGGAGTCTTCAGATGTCAATAATTGTAAAATCTTTTGAAGCCCAACTGAATTTGTGAAGTCAAACAACTTGTGAGTGATAATATACAAGAAATCAAAAAGGGGAGGAAAAAAAAATTAATCAAGCTTTATTTGGCTCTAAATCTTGCCTTCTTCACATATCTTTGCAATTGTGGCCCTCTGACCAGAGAGAGTATCCCTCAATGGATTTGACCTATATGAACCTGTTCGGTTCCCAACTTCTGAAGATTGTTTACTTATGTCTTCCTTCATATAAGATTTCTTGTCCTGTAAGACTTCAGACGTGAGAACTGAAATACTAATAATTTATTTATTTATTTATTTATTTATTTTTATGTAGAATGCATGAAACAACTTACCTCAAAATCATTCTCATTGTCGGGTACAGCCCTCTTTAGTTTAACCAGCTCATTTTCAATAGCCTTCCTCTGCTTCTCTTCTACTAATAATCCTCGCCTCACAGAGTGAAGTTCTTCATTTAGCTTTGCCTTTTTACAAATAAATAAAAGTGATTGGTAATGTCTAAGTTTCAACTAAAAGATGTGTTACATGACTAGAATCCAGATAAACTTATTACGTCAGTCTACACTATGAGGGAAGAGAACTTAAACCATACCTTCTCTTCTAGTAGATCTTCATTTTCAGATTTCAATGATTGTAGTTCATTTAAAGTATTTTCATGTAGCTGATACATTTCTTGTAACCTCAACCCAAGTTCATCAATCTCTTTCTGCCCCTGGATTTTCAAATAAATAACTATCATAAGAATTATGATCAGTGTAGTCAGATGAACAATTCCACAAAAAGTGTGAATTGTCCATGCTAGCAACAGCTGAAAGATAGTTGCATTGTGGAAGAGTTTTCCTCTCCAAGATAATTGTAGTAACACTTGATGCAAAAGGGACATGAACATAGGGTTTTAGTGTTTGGAACTTGTAAGATGGATTCGATAGGGTTTATCCCAAAGTAAAATCAAGATATGAATGGTGGTGCCCAATATGTTATCTTCTGCATGGACACATTGGTTTCTACTGAACTAGCCTCATTAATCAATTACTGAAGGATGGAAACTAAGAAGTAAAAATAACCCCGACCTTACAATTAATGGTCACAGGGTTTAACACAAGTAATATATCCAGGTTCTTGATTGGTTGATTGTCCTACCACCCCTTAACCTTGAGAGTTATGATGATAGAGTTCAACAAAGTGATTACAGAGAAATGAGCCATGCAGCTGGAAGGTGTCAAAAAAAAGGAGCAACTGAAAACTAAATGTTGTTAAGCAAGTTGCACTTCACATATTGAAAAAGAAGATTCTACAAAACCTTGTGTATTTTTTAACAAGGGATGTTTGGACATTCCATGCAAAGTGATGAAATATATTGTTTCACAACAAACACTTTAATGAAGTACAGGAAAATCACTGTGATCAGAAAATATGCTTAAAAAGATGCTGTTTATAAAAAAAAAAATCATGAATACCTAAGACAATCATCAAGTTGTGATTTTGAAATTGTTCATTACACATTATTCAATGTGTTTGCAAAATCATTATTACATAAGACAATAAAAAACCTGAGGGGTGGGAGCAAGAAGAAAATGTTTTCGTAGTTCTTATTATAGCAAAAACAATTATGGAACTAAAAGTTGAACATAAAATCAAACATATAAGATTCATATAACCTAATTTTTTATTTAGAGATAAAGGGTAACCTGTATTGAGTTTTGATGATCACTTAGGAGCCTCTTTGCCAAGTGTAATTGTTCTTCTGCACCTTCAAAATGGGCATGTTCATCCTGTAATTGCTTAACTAGTTCTGCTATTTTCTTTTCATACATCTGAGTGGTGTCCGCAAGGGCCTTCTGATATCGAGAATTTTCTGTTTGATATTTCTACTAGCAACAAAAAACAGCATTAGAATTTGTATTCATGTCACAAAAACTTGTGGTCAAATTATAATGTCTTATATTACAATGCAGTATGGCATGAACACAAGAGTGTCAAAGAAAATCATAAAACAATACCTTTTATTAAATTTGAGTAAAACAAGTAACACAAAATCATAAACCACATGTGAAGTTTGCCAAAAATGAAAAATCGCAGGGAGGACAAAACGGAAATAGTTAAGCCTGAAAGCAAAATATAGGGCAACAACATATAAACCATTCCTTTTTATGGTCAATCCAGAAAATACTAACCTGAATTGACATTTGATGCTCGCTAAGGAGCTTCTTCATCAAATCTAATTGTTCCCGAGCACTTTCAGAGCAAGCACGCTCGTCTTCTATCTGTTTAATCAACTCTGCTATCTTCTTCTCATACATCTGAGTGGTATCAGCCAGTACTTGCTGATATGTAGAATTTTCAAGTTGGTGTTGCTACTACCAATCAAACAGCAGTGTAAGTGCTCATGACCATATGTTCAGAAATTTTGGTAAACAACACAATTGAAGTATATGAAAAGATTTTATGGTAAACAAATAGCTAATTATAAGCATCCCCAAAATAATAACAAAAGTATAAAGCTTTATCCAGAAAATGGAATTCTGAGCAATGCCAAGCCTATAAATCTTGTGGAACTTCCACACAGTAGCTGTCTGCTCTGTTGCAGGCATCCACTCTAGGGGCAGGCCTTTCAGCTAAAAACTAAGCGAGTCCCATTAATAGCTAAGGTTGCATAAAATAAGTTTTTCCCTTTTAGTGGAACATTTATTCTGCACATTTAGAATTTTCACCAGACTACAGGTGTAAAATGCTGCAGTAAGTCATGACAAAAAGAAGTCCAAGAAAAGAAAACAACTACTCCACTATATAGGAGATGACACATTTAATGGATGCTATGTTTTCCATATTTTATTGGGTTTTGGTTTTCTCTACTTGTCGAGTGCCACCATGACAGGGAAAATACATGTTTAATTAAGATGATCCAAAGTGGGTACATGAGTACTCACCCCTCATCCGGCAGCCTCCATTTCCTTCATTGTTATGGTCAAACCCTTATGTGGTTAATACTCTATCTAATGTTTCACATCTTTTAGATATGTAAAGGTCAGAGTTGAGCAAACAAAAAGAAAGAGGGATAGAGCAGAATTTTCATCAAAGTTATGAAAACCGAGGCCATTTATCCTCTTGATTCAGTAATGTTTTTTAATGAGGTCATCTGTTAATTCCCCATAACTAACCTATAGTCTTAATAACAAACTCAAGTAAGGTTGTTCTCTGTGGACCTCAAAACCATGAGAAGAGAAACTCTCATTTGTAAAATTATTCAATAGGTGCACTAGAATCTGTAAAAAAGTTCAATTTATTTTCATTAATAGACATATTACACTACATGAAATTAGTTAAACTGAACATGAATTTCAGCAGATAAACAGTCAAGGGAAAAAAAAACTAGGCAACAAACTTAAATTTGACTTGGAAAAAGAAGGAACTACCTTGCTATTTTGTAAACTCGTTTCCAGGTGTGAAACTTTATCATGCATCAAATTGTTAAGATCTTTGCAATAGTTTAATTCATTTAAGATGCTTTTAGTCTCCAATTCCAAACGAGTGTTTTCCTCTTCCAAAAACTGCAAGCATGTAACATTAGCGAGAAATTACTACACAAACACTTCAGTGAAGCACTAATAACTGTGTAATTATAAACAAGTCAGATTATTAGAATGAGAAAGTAAGCATATCTCTAGACATTAAAGACTGATATTTGATTAACTGAATCCACAAAAAAGATTGATATTTGATAGTGAATGCGCAAAAAAGACACCAACCAAAAAATTGCAACAATATACTTGCAGGAAAGACAACTACCTCAGACCTTGTGACTAGAACTTTGTTTGCTTCAGAAAAAGAGTCTTGACGCTCCCTAAGCCGTTTTTCCAACTCGTATTTGTCATCCTCTCTCAACTTCTGTTGCCTTTCAATTTCTGCAGTAAGATGATCTACTTGATTCTCAAGCTTCCGACATAAACTTTCATAATCAAATTCTTCTTTGAGCTTTACCATGTTTACTATTTTCATTGCCTACAAAAGAAACAAATTGTTAGCCTGTGAGATATGCAAGTACCATTATAATTGATGAGTTATATTTTGTTAATCCACATTTGGAGTGGAAGCATCAAACTGTGAAACCAAAACAAGTCCTAGAAATGACATATCAGGTCATAAATGAAAGTATGCAAAAGAAAACCATCATGTCCCATCTTCTAATTGCCTTAATGTGTGAAGGCCTGGTTTAAGAACAAGAAGAGGAAACAAATTGTAATAAAGATTTCTGAAATGGGAAGGTTGAACATTGCACTACACTTTAGTGCTATCTTTTAGGCTGAAGTTTATTGGGCATGAAGTTTCTAGGCTCCAAGACTTGGCGAATGGGGCCTTCTCTGGGACAAAATAGCAGTAAACTTCAAGTGGTTTTGTTCTCTAATCTGTTTCCATACATGGTCCACGGCTCTGGGAGGGTTTTTCAACTGCCTCCCAAGTGTCACTGCCACTGATATTAATAAACTTAAGCAGGGACTAGATTCCTCCCCAATTTAATGAAAAAAAATACTTGCCATACAATTAAAACTAGACCACAAAGGACACAACAGAATGCATACTTCACTTTAATTATATGTCAATATTAATATCACTATCACTATTTCCAATATTATTATTTGATGCAAGCCATGTAGACTTGATACAGAAGATAATGTTGCATTTGATTAAATTAAAGAAAACTCAGCACATACTTTAAGCTTAGTTTTTTTGGTACCCATTATAATGCAGAATCAGTCCGAGAAAAGATGTGCCAGAGAAATATTCCCAGAGCATTGACTACTTTTGTAATAAGATCATAACATCCAGAGTCATAGTTATTATGTTTCAGATAATTAAAAGATTGAAAACCTCACAGCAACAATAAAATGGAGAGAGAGAGAGAGAGGTCAGTAGATGATTGACCACATGAAATAGCCTATAGATTTACAAGAAAAATCCAGAATTTCTAAATTATAAAGTTCTTTATCCAACATACCCGTTGTCCAAACATTATCGTGCTAGCAGTTTCTGTATGGTGCCGTGCAGATGGCCCGATTGTTATTATAAGTGAAGTCCTCGCAGAGCCTATTTCAATAAAAGCAATGTTGCATTTCAATAAACTAAAAAGAAAACGACAAATATTCTTATTGAAAGAAAATAAAACAACAAGAACACCACAACAGTGTGAAAACAATCACTCACAAACTGCACAAGATTTGCTTTGGCTTAAGTATAATTTTTTGGGAAAACACCTATTTTGGTTCCTAAAAGCGAAGTTCTGATTTAGTCCCTAAAATTTAAAAAGTTACAATCAAGTCCTTAACAGTTCAAAAGGACACAATTGAAATTTAATGAAAAGAGGAGCATTGGTTGGTCATGTCCTTGATTGTAACTTTTAAAGTTTCACGGACCAGATTGAAACTTCGTGTATTTTTTCGGGGACCAAAATGGGTATTTTCCCTATTTTTAACATAGGATCAAAAACTCTAAATATGATTCACAAGTTTTCACGTAGGCCATAAATCTATATCTTTTGTTGAATGCCGTCCTATAAAATGACTAAAAGATATAGAAGAGGCTTATTGGTTGGTCATGTGAATTCAGACTCAGAATATATATGGAACTACAATGATACAGTACCATTGATATAATCAAAAAAAGGCTTAGGATAACTAGAAATTCTTGGTGTCATTAGATGCAAAATGATACAAGAAAAGTGTGATATTCCAGAGATATCAGTTTACTCCATAAAAATAGCAGAGAGTAAAAAGGATCACCCCCAAATGAATCACGAAGCAATCTTGTCAGCTTAGAATCTCTAGTAGGTATATGTGGGCTGTTTTCAGCCAAAGCATTTATACATTTTCCAAGGGAACTGAGAGAAAGATTAATAAACTTAGCCTCTTCCAGTAATGAGCCTTCACTTCCTGCAACATGAAAATGAAATATAAATTCTTAGAGGATTATAAGTATCATGAAAAGGTTGCACTTTTCATATTTTACTATTTACAAAAAAAATAAATAAATAATTTTAAAACCCAAAAAATTATAAAATATTCTAAGCCCACACATGGTAATGTTGTCTAATATCCCAGTAGAAATTAATAGTACTAATAATAGCAATATTTAATAATAAAACTAAAGATACTGAAAACCAACAAGATAAAATAGGTGGAAACATCTCAAAAACAAATTAAGGTTGAGATTATTGAGCCTAAAAGGTGATTGAAAAGAAAATTCAGTGGTAATATGAAACCAAAATGGTATCATTTTAGATGAATACTATGCAACCAAAATGGTATCATTTTAGATGTATACTATCAAAGACAAACCAGATTTGTCTATCCTTTCAGATCCGGCAAGATCCACAATCAGCAACTTGCTTTTTCGGACTATAGGTATGCTGTTACCATCAAATAAATCACTTCTATTGTCCTTGTCTCGAGAATTAATCTCATCATTGACTTTTTCGTGGACAGATCTTCGAATATAAACCTATAAAAAGTAAAGGTTTGATATGTTCATTATTTAGAAAAAACATAACAAAAACATTCTGTACAATTTTAGGCATTGATGGAGAAGGTCTGAAACCCTGGAAAATACCCACCATGAGAATTGCATGACTACGAGAAGATTCGGTATTCATCTTTGTATTAGCTGCATGACGGCTTGCCTCACCAACTTGTAGTAGTTGTAGAAAATGATCAAGATTTTGTATTTTAACTATTGTAGCACCAGGCAATGACACTTCACCAGTCTTCGGGTCCTCATTAATGGGAATATTAGTCTTTTCTGGGGCAAGCAAATCTTGTATAGATTCCATATACAGCTGGAACCACAACAAGAAATAACAAAGTAGTGATCAGCAGTCATGGCAGTAAACATCCAAAATTATTTTATAACATCTGCAGTCTGGTCACAAGTGAGCATCATAGTCGGCAAGGGAATGATGAAATGTGCCTATGAAAATAGTTACATTCACAATCAAAGATATGAATGGAACTTAAAATAAGAAAAAAAGAGACAAGCTTTCAAGCCCGAAAACCTATTATCCGTTGCGATTTTCTTAAATTGAATCCAAAGAACCGTTCTTACAATGTCTGGCTTGCATTAAATCCATCTCCTCTATACCACATTGGAAATTCAACAGTAGTGGTGAGTTTATTAGCCCCCCATATATTCAATTCATCACATACTTTTACTGAGTAATAAAATTCATTCAAGACAAGAAAGGGCATGGCCCTAGTACATGGGAAGAAGCATACCAGAGAGACTCAAGGGAAAAAAGAAAAAACAAAAACAAAATGAACACCTAGGATCTAAGATTACAAAGATCCAAAAACTCTGAGAAAGACAATGATACAAAACCCCCTCAGGCCCTCATCCAGTTAAAAGTTCGTCACATTCAAATCTCTAAAGTTCTCCTTAATGTTTCCAGGTTTGTCCATAACCTTCCAAAATCTTCAAAACTTCATAACATTCTTGTTGTATTTCAAAACATTATTGAGTCAGAATCTATACATTGAAGCATGCCTATTAAAGAAGATCGAAGTACTTTTAAGAACTTCAAGACACGGAAATATGTCTACTATAGAAGATGAAGCACTCCCTCAACAACTTCAAATAAAAAAATCCAGCGCAGACAGAAACACAACGCAAGCAAGTCTTAATGCAACACTTCAATACCTGCAAATAGGTGACTTCTACACTGTCAGAAGCAGGAGATGTATTGACAATAATGTCTTCCAGTGCTCTAACCATAATACCTCGCTCAGATGGGTCATCTTTACCCAATCTTCCTACTGTGTAAGTTTTACCAGTGCCTGTTTGACCATAAGCCATCACTGTCCCATTATATCCATTCAATACACTCTGCAAAAGAATATCAACATTAAATTGTAATAATTAAAGTTCCATTCCATCCAAAAACTTTCAAAATTAATTTCTTCTATGACAATGAGAGATAGGGAAGTGAATGTAAGCTTCAAATTGAACAATTAAAAATTATTACTCCTCCATCCCAAATTGGCTCAAGTTGAAGAGACACAAATGTCAAAAAAATTATTAGCTATCAAAATTAATGTGTTGCACATCATATATTAGTAAGTTCTTACTTTAAAAAATTAAAAAAAAAAATAAAAAAACAATATTGGCAATGGTATCCAAAATTCCCCTTTTTTAATTTAGATTGCTTTCTTTTGGACATTTAAGTTTATTTATATTAAGGTAATTGGAAACTTGAAAATCTTAATGCTTTGAGTTTGTTTCAAATTTGACACTAATTTTTTGATGGACATCAACGGAACGTGTCACGTCCAATTTTGGATGGAGAGATTTAAAAGCCACATAAATTCATGCATCCATGGAGTCACGCACAAAGAGCATGTCAAATTTGTCAGTGCCACACTCATAAAGCAATTTAGAGCTGGTAATCCCCAAGCAATAAATTTAAAATATTCTAAATTGCTAATCTATGTTGTAAAGTAGTCTTCAGCACAAGAACTTCCCTGTAAAGCTGCATGTTTATAAATAGTTCTTAAAACTGTGACTTAAACGATACTTTTCACTTTACCTCAACTACAGGTTTTGCGACCACTTCGTAAACACGCTTTTGAGAGGCAGTTTCTGTAAAAAGTTCATCAAATCTGTAAGACTCGGAACTCCAGTTGTTCTTTCTCAACTTTAACCGCTTCAGCTACATGGAGGCAACCAGCATAAAGAAAAAGAACCATTCAATTAATCCAAAGGTTCTGGTGGGTGCAGTTTGTTCAAAACATAAAACATGAGAGAGAGAGAGAGATAGATTTAACATCAGTGTAATCTTTGAGTGATACATATAAATCACCTCTGGTTGTAACTCAACACAATCAGAAAAATCAGCATCTGACAGGAGATCTTCAGCATTTCTTGGTCGAAGCCTGACAGCAACTCTCACCCTTCCAGAATCTGTGCTAAAGATTAAACCCAAGAACTTCATAAATAGATCTTTCAATCTAGCTTTGGCAATTTGTAATCACATTATGTAGGAGGGCAATGGTTTTTACTTCATTCAATGAAGCAATGTTATGCACAGAGAAGCAGCTATAGATGTTTTTGCCTTATAATCAATCTATTCCTTCATACCCCTGGTTGTGAATGGTCATACTAAACGAAGTATTCAGTGCCCACAACCACAAAATTGCTTATAGCCTCATTTTGGACATTAAGTAGTTGATGAACAATGTTGTTTCTTGATGTCTATGAATGTTAATTGATGGGTTTTAATCAAATTCACTGTGAGTAAGTTATGTTTATAAAAGAAATCATTTTGTGAAGAAATCCAATATTCTGCTCAATTGGTTAAAAGAATACTTTCATCAGGATGGTCAGCATAGTCATAACACTTTTTTTTTTTCCCAGGACTAATTTTATATCGTTTTACCATGTCCCAGGGTAAAAATGAAGGAACTCGTTTATTATTTTTTAAAGAATAAATTCAAAAATTTCATGTCCAATGACAAACTGTATGGTTGTTCACCACAGGTTTCATTTATATCTATTCAGCCAAATACTCCTCAATGATCACAGAATTATGTGGGAATTCATACTAATATTTTGCGTGCTTCGATCCAATATGAGACTGACAAGTTTTATTCAAGACCTTTTTCCATGGAATATCTCTTGCATATTGAATTTCTACATGTATATCTCTGATGCCATAAATTGTCCAAAGGGACTTCAAATTCTCTCACCCAATTCTGCATTCTATCCATTCAAACAATACCCAAGTTTTCCTACATCTTCAAGCAACCACATAAGTACCAAGAAAAGAAAAAAAAAATTGTAAAAGGAATAATTGAAACTCACATCCCCACAAAACCATCAGGAAAAACCGCTTAACCCAGTCGTACAATCTTTTTTTTTTTTGATGAATGAGTAAATTTCAATAACCAAACAATTCCTTACAAAGAGGAAACACAGCTACAAGCTGTAGCTACAAACAACACAAACAAAACAATCAGCTATAAAGCTAGCACCCTATCAGGGAGACCCCAATTTCTACATAAAAGAACAGTCGTACAATCTAAACAACCCAATATAATTAAAGATTACTTCACGCTAATCCTAAGAGAGAAACACATTTGAAAAACCCATTATTGACATATAGCAGAACATACAAATATAAGTGCACATAACTTATGCGTGTACAGAGAGAGTCAGAGAGACAGAGAGAGAGACCTTCATCGGCGTCAAAAGAGTGAGTACGGGAAGTGGGGGTGACAGAGCGTCTGGAAGAGGGGGTGGGCTTCGCCCGACCCGGATTCTGATGGGTTTGAGCATGAGCCAGACCACTTCTAGAAGACGAAGAAGCAGAAGAAGAAGAAGAAGAAGACCCATGTGGCGGATGAGGAACATGATGATGCGGTTGTCTGTCGGGCCTATTCGACAACCTCGAAGCCATTCCTATTCGACCCCAAAAAACGGAGTTCTCACAAAATTCATTCGGGTTCCAGAATCCAGATAGAAACCAATGAAATAGAAAACCCAGCACAGATGGCCAAAGAGAGAGTAGTCAAAGTGGTTTGGCAGCAACTACTGTGAGCCTTTGTATTAAAAATTCAAAAAGAAACAGTCAGGGCAGAGTTGAGGCCGGCACGACGCAAGCTTGCTTGAGAAAGACGGTGAAATGTGGCTCCTTTCTTCCCGCGTTGTTGCGTAGTTTTCCGTTACGCCGGTAACGTTTTGAGTGCTGAGACGGCAATTATATTTCAAAAGTTGTTCTATTATTCTACAGCAAATCTGTACATGACATGACATAAAATTCAAAAAAGGCCCCAATCAATTAATGTGAATTAAAAAAATCGAGCCGGTGATTGCTTATTCTTTACGTTTTTTATTTCAAACAAAAAAAAATTGGTGTAGGCCAGGCTGGTCTTTGTTTGTTTTTTTTTTGACCAAACAGTGGAATGGATAGTTATATATATATATTTTTTTTTAGAAAAATCATAATTACTCTCATTAATCAATCAAGAAAATAAAGCAGATTACTCTAACAAAATAAGATACATATAGGAATTTCTTCCATCCAAACCTAATATATGATGTGTTTAACGGCAGTCTTAACTAAGTCATATGCCGCAAAGTTTAAAATTATGCTAATGTGAGAGACAATTTGGTTTAGCGGTTGAATTCAAATCGTATTAAGATATATGTAAGATCTTTTAATACTAATTCGTTAATTTTATATTGAATTTATATCATATTTACAAATAATGTAAAAAATTATCAACTTTATATAATTTTAAGTGAAATTGAGAGTGTTTATTTTATGGTCTAATTCTTATATATGTTTATTTAAAATTTAAAATTTAAAATGATGTGTTATCATGTAAATTGTTGTATGATAAAATAAAATTTAAATCATGAAATAAATTTCCGAGGATCCTGATTTTTTAAAAAAAATATGTAGTATAAAAAAAAATGGGAAAAGATTTATCAGACAAGATTGTCGATTGTGGTATTTAAATATTGGTTTACTTTTCTGGCCGTAGACAATTTAAAGAGATAATTCTAAGCGTGTCTTCACTAGGAATAAGATACCTTTATTTTAAATTAAATTGATAATATTTATTTAATGTTAAAATTTAAAATTATTTATCTAATGGTGTATATATGATATATATGATGTCGTCGGCTTTTCTATTTCATTGATTGGTTTCAATTGTGAATGGCTTTTTTTTTTTTTTTTTAATTGAATTGTGAATGGCTTGAATGACTACTAAGAGTGTTGCCTTTTTGTGAATAGAAAAAAAAAAAAAAAAAAAAAAAAAAAAAAAAAAAAGAAGTTGCCTTTTAGAATAATGGTTAGGTTTGAGATTAATATAATCCATTCCATTATGAATCGTTTAGGAGGATTAAATAGTGAAGGCTAAAAATTCACGATCAATTTCGCCGGACAAGCTATGAAAATGGAAGTTCAAAAAAAAGATATTTCATAATTTTGGTATCTAGAATATGTAAAACCATCACACACTCTCAAACGGGTTTAATGGCTTCAAGATGTATAGTTTGAAAAAAAAAATTACGGTTCTATTTAATGTATTTTGAGATTTTTTTTTTTTTGAAAACATGTTCTAATGTGATATAAAAGTGAAAATCGTTGTTATATTTTTATGAATGTTTTGTGTTTGTGGTGTTTGTTAATATTTTTGTTTTAAGAAGAGAACAAATGATAGAGAAATTTTTTTTATTAAAGGTAGTGGTTTTAAACGCAATTAATAAAAAAGTATGATTTTTAAAAACGTAGTTGAATGTTTACTAAAATCGTGATTTAATTTTTAAAATTGTGGTTCAGCTTTTAATATCGTGTGTTTTTAAAATGTATTATCTTGCAATTTGAAAACATATATTTTTTATTTCTACGTTTTTAAAACATCATCTTTTTTTTTCAAACGCACAATCAAACAGGACCATTTTTCACAATTTGGTTTAATCAAACGGGAACAATTAATGAAAAAAGTATGATTTTTAAAAACGTACTTAAATGTTTAATAAAATTACGATTTAACTTTTAAAATTGTGGTTCGGCTTTTAATATCTTGTGTTTTTAAAAATGTATTATCTTGCAATTTGAAAACGTATATTTTTTATTTCTACATTTTTAAAACATCATTTTTTTTTTCAAACGCACAATCAAACGGGAACATTTTTCACAATTTGGTTTAAAAATATATGTTTTACTTGCAAAATCGCAAATTCTAAGCGCACTCTTACCCGATACATTTCTTATGTGTCAAGACTCTTTGTTCATAAGAATTTCCATTAGGCACGAACCTCTTGGTAGCTAGTCATCGAAATATGAAAACTCTATTCAAGTCTACCATTGTTTTTTTTTAAGTGGATTCTTTTATATAAGAAGAGGTCGGTTGGTGCATCCATGCATGCTTTGTAGGCCCTGTGTTGTGATCAACAACTCGATTAGGGGCGCGGCACATGCAGTGTTTTTTGACAATGTACGTTATCAAAAGTGGGGGAATTTTGTTGGGGACAAAATATTTCGGACGGACAGATCAAGTTTGTAATTAATTTCTACGAATCAGTTTAATAAATTGTCAAGGGTCTTTTAACATATAAAAAATACATATTTTTTTTAATAACACGTGGTTTAAAAACACATTTTAGACAAATTCGTTTGTAGTTAATTTATGTTCAAATATAATTGGATTTAAAAATACTTGATGACAAGCATTGGATTTGCAAAAAGTTGGGTGTTGGGTGGTATTCACATGAGCTTTGTAAATGTATAGAGAGAAGTCAATAAGGTCGATTGATTATTGGAGCTCAAAGACTAGTCAAGAAGGTGTACAGATTAAGGAGTACAGAAATTAGAAAAAATATATGCTTTTGTTTGTCGTCTTCGGTTGCCGTCCAATACAGGTTGTGAAACATCGACATTTCCCTTTTTTTAAGTCGCAAAAGTTGACCACTTTAGATTGCAACGTAAGGATACAACTCTGTTGGAATACAAATTATACAATACCAACAAAAAATGAGAGGTGGTCCACTCACTTTAATGATTAAAAAGGTTAGTTCATTTATTTTCAATGGGTGTGTTGGATGTGGCCTAACCACCCTTACGCATGGCTCAAGGGGGCGGTTCGGTCACATTTGCCATGCAATGAGCTTTATATTTTTATTATGTGTTGTCACATTATGGATTATATTTTTAAGGAGAAATTCAGATAGTTTTATTGAATTTTCAGTCCATTTGACATATCTCTAATCTTTAAAAATTCTCAATTTAATACTCTGAACTTTTAATTTCTATTACTTACTCCATATGTTAGGATTTTTTGTTTAATCCTAACAGAGTAGTGTCAAAATTTCTAAAATAATCACTTTGTTTTTTTTAAAAGAAAAAAAAAATTGTAAAGATTTAGGCGTTGGTTAGAATTTAACGAAATTTGTAAAAATGCACACGCCTTGAGACTTTTTACATGAGTATTTTAGGAATTTTGACAGGATTTAAAGGTGAATTATGACTAAAGGGGATTATAAGTGATAGACATTAGAAGTTCAGAATACCATAGTGAGAACTTTTAAATATTATGAACATGTCAAAAGGATTGTAAGTTCAAAAAAGCTATATGAAGTTTTTCTAATTTCTAAAGACTCATCTTCATATTTTCAAAGGAGCTAGCAGAGATTATTAGGGAATGGGATAAGAGAAGAGATGCATACCTTAGAGGGGAGGATGTTCCAAAGGATAAGTTTAAGCCTCTCATTGAAATTAAGCTTCCATAAGGCTTTCCATTGGCCAACTTCGAGGGGGTGGGGGTGGGGCTTTGGCCAATTTGGATTGGGTAAGCTGATTTGGTAGTGAAGTTCCCCGAAGGGTTATGCACCCATTGGAGTTTTTTAGAGGGAGCATTTGTAGGGATTCTCATACTGAGAATCTGCTGAACACTGTCATTGCCTAAAAGAGAATTCACCAAGAAGGTGGACCAGGAAAAGGAAGAAGGGTTGATAAGGTCAGAGAGACCATTTGAACGATTATCCTAAAATTTCATTACCTACTACTACATATCGTTCGAACTAGGGGCAGAATTAGAATTTTAGAAATTCAAGCATGTCCCTTCAGCTCAATTGATAACTTATTTTTTTTAAAATAAAAAAAAGTTTGGAATAGTCGTGAGTAAAATTAAAAAATACATTTTTATCCTATAATGCTAACACGACAATCTTGTATCAATGTTTATTAAAAACAAAATTTAAAAATTGATTAAAACTGTTATATTAATATTGTAAGATAAAAATATAATTTCTAACTTTATTCTTAATAAAATCAATAAATTTGTTTACTTTTAAAAGTGATTATCAATATGGTAGGTAAAGATAAATTTATCTCCTGTGTTTTACGATACTATTAAGGTTGTGGAAAAGCCAAAAAGAATGTGTTTTACGATACTATTAACACGGCAATCAACTGGTTACTTTTTCTTCTATTTTTTCTTTTTTCTTTTTTTTTTTTTTTTTTTTTTTTTGGTCGCCTATTGGCACTACTAGAAAACCTACTGAGAATATCTTTAAAAAAGATTCATGATGTTTAAAACCTTTCCCAATAAGGATTTAGGGATCATGGGACTTTGAAGGTTTCATAGATCAGAACAAGCATTCTTTTTTCCATTATAATATTCGTGGAACTATTAGGGTCACGGATCCAAATGGTTGAGTGGACAGTGAAAGCAAATGAGTTGGACAGTGTCAGATTGTCAGTTGGAGAATCCGGTGGCCTGGTGCTTCCCTGTTTGTTTGTTTGTTGGTTGGTTTCTGTTCATTTGCCCGGCAATTTTGCACCTTTTGTCCCAGATGCAAGCTGTAGTGGGAAAAAGCACACCGGGTATTTTGTCAAACGAAACATAACAAATAAACAAGGGATGAGGATTTTCCCTAAAATTAGACTGTCCGTTTTTTTAAAAAAATATTTGGGTAACCTAAAAGAGAAGGTTCACCTCTCTCAGGTAGCTTAAAGGTGTTGAGCACAACCCCACTCTTTTGAACTGTTTGAATTTCAAGAAAATTGGAACAACCTAATTTTACAGGAAGCGATTGCTGACTGTTGTAGGCCAAGCCCGAGGAATCCAAACCTTTTTTTAGCTCACAAGCTCCTATTGACACTATTGATTTGATTTCTACTTTTCTTTTTTAATTATTTGATAGGCTGATCAAAATGCTGGTAGCCTAGGCGCCTAGACATACACATCTCTTCCTTCTTTGTTTTTGTTTTTTTAATGATGATTTAGAAGTTATATCATAAATTATTTTAAAATTTTAAACAGATAGAATTAATATCATAACATTTTTTCTCATTTGTGGATTAAACTCTCTTTTAATAATTAAGCTTATTACGTGAAATATTTAATTAAAATCGAAATAAATTTTAAAGTCAAAATTTGAACTTAGATCTCTAATAATTAAGATAAGTACCTATAAAAAAAATATATAAAAGTTAATATGAAATATATATATATATCCTAACAGAATAAGTAAACAATAAGCTGCAGCTTTCTACATTTTGTTTTTAGTTTAAGTAGGATAGAATATAGGACCATTTGCTCATCTAATCTGTTCAAATGAAAGGATTTGGCTCTGGTACTGTAAAAGGAAACTACAGGAAATTTTTCTGTAATTTTTTTAACGGTTTTAATTTAATTTTAAATTTTTCATGAGAAAAAAGGAATGAGTAAAATTAAATTTAAACGGTTGAAAAATTACATAAAATATACTTTAGTTTTTTTTTTTTATTTTTTTTTTTTTTACAGAACAAGCCAAATCCAAAAGAAAGCCTGCCATGGCCCATCTGCAATAAATTTTTGCATGCATCAAAATCAGGAACAGCACAGCATGTGAAGTGAGCCCCCAAAACAGCATACTACAATAAGTCGGTCTTCCAGCGAGACAAACTACAATTCGTCCCTTTTAAGGTATCTGCTACAATACTACATGTCCTGCGTTGTTGATGAAACTACAGGTCATAAACTTCTTATTAGATTAAGCAACCTGTCGTGTAGCCTTTTTTCAGTTGAGATGAATTTCCTAATGCTTTTCAAAACATTGTCACATACTTTTACTACATTATCTCACAAGTATTTTACAATATGACATGACAATTCTAACAAACTTCTGATTTATTTATTTTTAACAAGAACTTATTTAAAAGTTAATTATAATTATCACATCAGCATTTTAAAATTGTTTGTAAAATAAAAATAAAAATTCTAACATTACTCTTTTACTAATGTTGTTATAATGTATTCTTACATGAGTAATGATACACTCTATTTTTATCGCAGCTTGCTAATGTGATACTATCATTCAGCTCTTAATTTTTATTTTTTATTTATTTATTTTTTAAATAGGGACAAATTCAATGATTAATTGACAGTACTACATTAACAAAGTAAAATAAAAAATGAGATAAAAGTGTAATTTCTATTTCTTACCTTATTAACCTTGCGTACAAGGTTACAGCGATTTTGCAAAGTACTCCATGCAAAACAAAATATGCACATGGGCTGTAGTTTGGGCTAGATAGGCTAAGTTGCTCCCCTTCCCGGGAAACCTCCTTCACAAGGCCCAATTGGGTATTCACCACCTGAGAGAGAGAGAGAGGATGATAATGCATACCACAAGTATGCACCACCCCTCTCACATGTACTCGAGAGAACCTATTAACATTTCTAAATCATTAACAGAAAATGTAAATTCAATTATCTGGTAACCAAACAATTCAGACACTTAATAATTACATAAAGTAATGTCCAATAAAATCTTAATTAAAAAGCAGGCTACTACATAATTCCTCATATGGACGTGAGAACATATTCCTTTCTTCTTTATGATTCAAATTATTACAACCCCTGATCGATAATCAGAAGCCAACATACTTTTAGCACCATAACCATTTCCTTTACAGGTTCTTCTTTATCATCTTCACTATCTACATACATATGAATGATCTGACCAATTCTCGCTTTCTCAGTAATAGTTGAGCTCCGAATTCTGCAATAAAGATCACTTGCATTGATACCAATAGTGGCATACACAAGCTGCAGTCAAACTCATGTATCAAAATTCTGTCACTCCCAAGTGGTTGGAATCACAACCCAATGGCTCCCATCCATAATGATAGGGGCAAATATCCTGGCGATATTTTGAAGCTGAGTTTTTGAATTAAGGAAAATGAAAACTCCAGCAATCAAGCAGCAGATTTCTTCCAACCCAGTAACTTTAGATCACTTTGTTTTAGTTCAACGTGCTTCCCTAACCTGAAAATGCCAAGACAATAAGCCAAAAAAACCAAAAATGTTTAGCTCACTAACCACGAGGAAGCAAAATTTTGATAGGTATGAGAATAGCATTTGCACTCTCTCATGTAAACCATAACAGCTGATTTGTCCAATATCAAAGTATCAACTAAAATAAGAAGTGCTATCACACAGGTATATACAAAATTGACTTATATATGTAAGACACACGAGCTCAGACATAATTATTGGTGTAATTGAATTCCATACTTGATACTGTATATTCTTTAACAAAATTGAATAGCTCAATGCTCTGAATAAGTTTTGGAAAACAAAAAAATTACATGCAGACAAAAAAGAAGGGGAAGGAACTGCCGAGAAATGGTTTTATTAAAAGTTATCATTCAGAGCAATTACCCAAGATCTGATGGAAGTCTGTAACCACCAATTCTTACACGCTTCAAAGAATGAATCTGTAACAACAAGAAACATAAGCAGCAAAGGTAAACACACCAGAAATATAAATCAATAAGTATTAAGGAGCCACTTCTACACAATGATGGAAGACCATATGTTGCTACAAGCATAATGAACTATGTTAACATAGTATCAGATGATCAAACTTGTCAGCATAAGTCTTCTAAATGTACCAATAATGTATATCCCTAATACGTATGTATGACGAAAGAACAAATTTGGACTACCTAAAGCATTAAAAATGCCCTACCACCTTGAAGAATAACAAAACTACTTTTTTTTTCCATGTTATACATATGATGCTATACAAGATGATACAGATGTATATCATCTCAGAAAACAATGTAACTATAATGTTAGTCTAAACAATGAACTGCTATTTAGAGGATTACTATGGTCCACTTTATGTTCCAATGTGGATAAGTACAACTAAAAGCAAAGTTATTTTTGGAAAGGGGAAAATGCTCTCATCAATTAACCAAAGTTGAACCTTAAGTCCGGCACTTTTCACAAGTTCTCGAACTTCATGTTTCCTCCCATCATGAACCTGCGGGTTCCAGATGAGCAAATGAAAGTTAGCTACTAGCAGAAATGCAGCTGAACCTGGCTGACACAGGGCAACACAAAGAAAGCAGCAACTGTATTGGATATCAGAAAGTTCTAGAAGACTGGAATAGATAACAAGTACCACTATACGAAGACGAGGTCTTGGTAAATCTAGTTGTCGTGGAAGCAACTCCACAGAATCTGGAGTGCAATGGATGCCCTCAATCACTGTTCCCTCACCAATGGCTATCAAATGCCGCTTATTAACAACACCATCTATTGCTGCAATATATCTGTAATCACAAAACAAAATGTTTTATGTCATCAGAATACAGAGGAATGAAGATCGCATTAGTTAATGCCCAACACTAAAGTAGTGAGACAGAAGAAGCCATGAATAGATGGCATTAGCATTAAAGTTCATAAAATGTTAAGCAGCTAAACATGGATAGTTATTTTCATGCAATTGTAACACTATAATTTAGATCCAAAGCATGCCATCCAGTACAATTTGAAGAGCATAAAAAATTCAAAGCCATTTCCTATGGAGTAATGCTACTTATTCAACTTTTATCCCACTCTCATCCCACTGCGCCATATCAGCACCCATCAGCCCTTGGATCAACCTTTATTAAAAAATAAAAAATTTCAAAAATTGATGGGCGCTGCCACATCAGTCCAATAGGATGAGAGTAAGATAGAAGTTGAGTATTTAAAATTATTTTTTCCTATGACATTGTACAGAGTGGTCTCACATAACATTAAGTAATAATTTTAGATGACACATTTTCACAATTATACATTCGTCCCCAATAACCAAAAAAGAACAGAATGTATGAACACTCACTCCTTTGTTAAGTTAGATGAAGGATGTGAAAGACTTTGAGCAAAATCTCCTGGAAACAAGCAACATTGAATATGGGTTCAGATAAGTCCATTCTAATTTGAATCCAAGTTTAAAAAACCCAAGAAAATATCTTTACGGCACACGAGGTTGCATGCATAGCAATCCACATACCATCATTTGTCACAATAATCAACCCAGTAGTGGCAACATCCAGGCGGCCTACAGTAAATAATCGTGGTTTGGGTAGTGCTGGATTTCCTTTACCCTGGAAATGCAAAATATTGTTTCTCTAATTTGTTAAACCATATAAATATAAAGAATTCAAGCCTCCAATTAACTCGCCCACATTACTAGTTCGTTTGTTTGTTTTTTTGTTTTTTTGTTTTTTGGTAATTTCATACTTCCGAAAAAAAAAATCGACAACCAGAAAACATAATAGAGAAAGTTCTACCAGCACATACCCAATCCTTCAAAAAATCATCAAATAGACCCAACGCGGATTTAGACTCTTTTTCCCCAGATGAGCAAATGTACCTGTCATGATGTCACCGCATTAATTTTACAGATACACATCACAAAAAGAGCTCAAGCTATAAAATGACCTCGATTTTTTTTTTAATAATAATAATAATAATTTTTTTTTAAAAAAAAGAGTATGAGCAACAGTAACACACCCTTTTGGTTTGTTCAGGGCAAAATACACCTTCGGAGGCTGCCTCTTAGGAAGGCGGTTCCCGTTGACATAAATAATATCCTTTGCAGGATCAACTTGTGTCTACAGACATAAACAATCAACACATCTCTGTTACTTTGCAGTGCTTACAACAACATGTAGAAACAAGAATCTGTGCATGAGTGAGTGGAGTATGTGCTGACCTGAGGAGCATTGCACACAGAACCATTCACAGTAACCTTGCCTTCAAATATAAGCTCTTCGCTATTCCGCCTCGACGCCACTGATTATCACGAATAAACAAAAAAACACTAACATAATCGGTTGGTTGGACAGGTCTTCACGAGTAGTTAAAAAATTGGATATTCTAATTGGTAAGTGATTGGATTACCTCCCGCAGCGGCGAGAACCTTGCTGAGGCGCTGGCCGGACTCTTTGAAATTCTGATTGAAGAACCTTCGAGCGGCCTTGGAATACTTGGGCTCCAGGGAAGCGTTGTCAGGGCTCTTATCCTTCTTCTTGTTCTTGTTCTTGTTCTTGTTCTTGTTCTTGTTCGTTTCGGTATCGGCATTGGCCATGGCGTGGAGAAGACGCGTGGGAGGGTGCGTCTGGAGCTTGAGGTTGCCATCCTCGCCTCGGACGATCCACGGAATGAAGAGCTGGCCGCTGGGGAGGGCGTCGGCGTCGGCGTCGGGTAACGGGTCGGGCTCCGGGGAATTGGGCTTCGGCTTCGGCTTCGGGGGTGCGAAGGAGATGTTGAATTTCAAGGAAGACGAGGAAGACGGGGAAGAGGAAAGTGAACAGGTTATGATGCGAGGGAGTGTGCGGAGGGGTCTGACGGTGAGAGAGGTTTTGGAGAGGAACGAGGATGAGAGGTGGTGGAGCGAGGACAGTGAAGCCGCTGTTGCCATTTTCTGAAGATTGGGGGGGTTGGGAGTGGAGTTGGGATTTTTGGGTTTTTTAAGAGGGATTTTTTAACTCTGTCTCCCCAGTGATAGAAGACACGTCGTTCTTCAAGTAAACTGCAAGTCGTTTATCATATGACATATGCTAGGAGTCAACTATTCTTCCTTGATAAACCATGATGGTTGTAACTTTCTCAAGCGTACCCGCCGAGGACATCTTCCCCCTGGCTTCGGTCAGCTCTCCTAGGCCTGAACTTTTAATCCATTTTTGCTTACTTCTGATCTTAACGGTTGATTTTCAGCCGCTACCCTCCTTCTTGGCTCTGAGTCCATGGATAATGGATCGAGTGCAATGAGCTGTCGCATTAGATGTAATATAGGCAGTTTAAGAGAGAGGGTTCGATGGGATTCATACTTTTTGTTTAGACCCAATCAAACTGTATTGCATATAATATGAGCAGTTGATTGCACCAATCCAAATTCCGTCATGCGCGTTGTCATCCTAATGGGTATGTCGTTTAGCATTTTCAGCCTAATGCTGCAATTAGAGAGTATCCTAATGTGATCAAAGGACTTTGTTATACATGCAGAATTTTTCACATGGACAGTAGCCTGTGGGCTAGACATTCTCAAAAGACCCACCAGCAATACCTTCGGTAAGAGGGAGAGAGCATAATGGATGATGATTAATCCATTGCAATGATGCCATCCTGTTGCTTATAAGTTTCAGGGATTTTTTTTTTTGTCATGCCATATAATTTTGTATTTGATGAAAGCATTCCAACTCTTTGGTTCAGTATTTAATTCGAGAGAAAATGTCTCTTTTTCTAGCAAGAGATAGTTTTCTTATTAAGTTGACCACAATTTACTTGTTCATTTTTACGTTGTTTGGACTTGGCTTGAACATTTGGCTTTCCTTATCACATCTTCAACCAAAGGAATTCAATTTCTTCAATACATTCTCCAATCTGCTGGTTTGTCTGAAATAGTAGTTTATCTTCATTGTTTGTGCTGTCACTGTGTCTGTGGGAAGTATAATGCAGCTTCACTAGTGTTTGCAAAAGCACATTTTACTCATGTCTCTCTCTCTCTCTCTCTCTCTCTCTCTCTCTCTCTCTCTCTCTCTCGATCTCGATCTCTCTGCAACCAAATTTTCAACCTCTCTACTCTGTAATAATAGAGGGCAGACACAAACTAAAGATGAGACTAACTCTTCTTTTTTCTTTTTTTCTTTTTTTAAAAAAAGGAAGATTAAACTGACGTATTATATAAATAAACAACAAAGAACGGTAACTACTAAGTTATTTATTAATTTCAATTAATCGAAAACATAAACAGCAGCCCATCACCAATATAAAGGCATATTGCACAAGGCTGAAGCATATGTGATCAACCGATTTTGAGAAAAATAACATTATTTCAGCAGATTGTGTCACAGGTTCGAGACAATCAAGTTCCTTTTCAATTGTGTAAGCTGTGGCCAAGAGGATCGCATACCTATATGTTCTATGAACTTAACTTCACATCAGGGATGGAGGAGAGAAAGAGCCGTTCAAACTTTTTCACACTTTGAACGCGGTTGAAAATTTTGTGGCGAACAATTTTAAGAGCGAAAAAATGAGCTTCTCAAAAATCCAGCTAATTTGAGTTATTGATCCTGAATTGCGATAAAGAATGATCAATAATTATGCAGCACTTCTGAAAGTATTGATGAAATCAATAAATAAAAGCATTAGTACTTACAATGTGTGTTTTCCATCATGGAATTGAGCATTCTTTGATGACTTGAAAGTCTCCAAAAATTCTGTAGCCTTCTGAAACTCTTGCTTCTTCCTCGACCTGTCCCATTTGTGCTCGGTAGCTAATATCTCAATTATGCGTGGCAATGCCCGCCCTGCTGCATCAGTGTCAAGAAAGGCAAGCCGAGATCTTCTAGCAATGAAATCAACAGCAGATTCGCAGTATTCATGCCGAGCGCAGTATGCAACCTCAGCCTCTAGGAAAGGATATCCATGGGCAAGCCTCTTCCCCAGATTTTCATTCTGAAGGCCAAAAGGAGGAAGAAGGAGGACTACAAAAGTTAACCACCAAAATAAACACGAATAGGATTCAAAGAAGCTGTCCATCACACTACTGAAATGTGATCTTGTACCATATCTGAATTAACATCATGAGGCACTCCAAGTGTGCTTGTCAACTTATTAGGGCTACAAGGCATAAAACTAAACCAAATACATAATAAGGCCTGTCTCAGTCACTGAAAATGAAATAACCCCATGTTCAGTATATCTGATAGAATTGGTTGTTAGTATCCATTCTTTAATCCTCACTATTAGGGTGTTGCAAGGTTTCAATAAATTACCTCTCTGGATAATTAAGGTAATGTCTCCAGATGACACTAGAAGTTTATAACACTATGCACATTAAAAAGCCACAAAGATGATTTCATGAATGAAACAACTGAAAAATCTGCAGCCCTCGTGATTCACAGCCCCGTGGACAGGATTCAATTTGATGATCATCAACATGCCCCAAAACTAATCACTAAACAATACCATAATTCTCTAGTGCAAGAATATCATTGAAATAAAACAAGTAAAAACTATATTTCAACTTTCTCTTTTTCTAGATAAAAGGTAAATTAAAAGTTGAAAATTAAAAAAAAATCTGTTTTGTGAGTCAAGGAAACGGCTTCTAGATACAGAAAATTCCACAAACTGAAATTATAAAAAGAACAAAAAGAAAAAAGACACCCATTAACACCTGATGTCAATAATGTGCCACAATATCACTCATACACAAAAGTTTTTGAACATTCGAGCATTACAACTATATATGAAACCTAACATGTCAATATTTAGAGGCCTGGAGTGACATGTATTCCCTGTCACCAAGCAAACGTCAAACATATTGTCTAAAAACAAACAAGCAAACAACAAGGACCAAGGAAAAACTATCACCACAAATATTACTCCATAATCCATTGCAGGAATATTGATATAGCCAGCGGATCAAACTTCTTAGAAAAACCAGTCCATGAGATCTGTAATATGGTATTTATGCCAGGTTTAGTAATCAGCCTATTTTTTAGGAACTTAAAATTCAATTAGTAAGGTCAACTAGTCTTCTCAAGCTATTAGTCTCATACCTAGAAACTTATGAAAGTTGTTGGGGGTTGGGCCTGAACGATGCATGCAGGCCCATATCCCCTTTTGGACGGCCCGTATGTAGGGAGCCCAAACCTATATATCTGCCAACCTTCGCCATAAGGGTCGGTTAACGCATTGAGGGTTCTTCCATCCCTCAAGGTTGGGCTTCTAGATAAAGGATGTAATGACCCTTGATGAAGAAAGGACAAGGTCCATTATGGCTAGCATTTAAAGCAGCCGGCCTTGGTTGCGGCTCCCGCATGTTTCCAAGGTTCACCTGCCCTTCAGGACAAGATTGATGTGACAAGCGGACAGAAACTAAAATATCGTGGACCAGGATTTATGCGACACATGGAAGAATCATTAATGGCCCGCATGGGCATAGAAGACAATGGGGAACTTGGGGCCCCACCGCAGAGGCTCATTAAATGAGCCTTGGGGGGTCCGCCACTATATAAGAAGAGGGGAAAGGTTCGGCAAGAGGTATATGACAAAAACCCTAACAAATATTCTGAGTCTTTCTTAGTAAAACTCTTAAAGAAAAATACTAACTTAGGCATCGAAACTATCCACCGCCGGCAACCCCCGGCAAGCCCTTGTGTCTAACTTTTTCTCTGTCCTCAGGTCCACGTGCAGTCGGAGTTGAAAACTGTCCTAACAAAAGTAAATAATCTCTACCTAGAATTATAGATGGTAATTTTTGACACAACCCACCAACTTGATACAAACCCAACACGAAATTTAGCGCGTTAGAGTTGACGGGTTCGACCATTTTAATTAAATAGGTTAAGTTAGGATTTATCTATATAATCTTATACTTATGCCTCGATATGGCCCGAAGCCGACATGCAACATAATAGCTGACAATTTTTAACACAACCTGCGAACCCGACACAAACCCAACACAAAATTAGCAGGTTAGGTTTAGGAGTCTAATCCGTTTAATTAAATTAATCAAATTAGAGTTGACCTATGTAGTCTTATACTCCTACCACAATACAACCCGAACCTGACACGCGAACACAAATTGTCACCCCAATGTAAAATATTGAAGAGAATCAAATATAAGAAAGCCTCGCATTCTCTACAAACTATGAACGAAAATCTGAGCAGGGAGACTTTTTTTTTACTACAATATTATTCCATTTTTGGGATTCCTCCCTTATCAGCCTCCTAAGGCTTTTATTTGCTGTATCACAGCAACATCTAACTGTTGCAGCGTTATCTAACCGCATCGGTTTTTAAAATCAGCTTTGTCTCAGCAATTCATTTAATAAAAAATACTTGAGAAAATAGTGTGAACTAAAAAGTTCTCAGAATGCACGTTGCTTTATCTGAGTTTGAGCATCACCATGTTAAAAATAACTATGCCCAAGCAAAACTCTGAAGGGATTGTACATTGGTTCTGGAGGTTATTAAAAGCAGTCCTAGATCCCATTCAACACTCTTTTCTTTACTTCCAAATGCATTTAAGCATATATGCAATGGTGCAGGAAGTGCCTGTAGTCAAACTGTAAGTCAACTATTACAAGTTTAGTTTCATTGTGAAACAAATATAAAAGGGGGATGCAAAGAAACCTCCTAAGTGTTAAAGCCACAAAATGAAGATTAGAGCAAGACAACCCAACCTGAGCTATTGCAGCCACTCTTTCAGCCAAAGTTCCATACGCATGAGACAGATGCTTCGCTGCAGCTGTGTCCATTACACCAGGAACAACTTTACCACCATGTGTCTTCTTCATGCGTACATATTGTTGAGCAAGAACTGTAAATGATGCAGGATCCCATCCATCTCCACCAATAAGCCGCAGGTTGTGAGTTAAACAGTTACTGGTTGGGCTCAGCTTTCCAGACTTTATCGCTGCATTAACTGCATCTTCTGCCATGCTGAAAGTACATCTAGTGAGCACAATATGCATAGAGGGTTGTTGGGTTGGAGGGGGGGGTGGGGGGGTGGGTTAGGTCCTGCAGTCAGGCATTGATTCAAAAGGCCTACATCACTTCGATTTACCTTGAAATTAAGTTTATTGGGACTATTTCAAATAAATTAACCATATCGTGGGACAATTAAATACTGCAAACTTATAGGATGTAATAAATAGAGTTGAAAGAAAACCAAAGAGTAACCACTTTACATGAGTTCAGTCTTGCCTGCCAGTGTAACACCCTCCAATAATTTATTAATAAGAAATCTCAGCGCAAGAATACCAAAAATTACCTACGGTAAGTAGTCCACTTCCCACCCGTAATTGTCACCAAACCAGGATATTCTTCACATACAACATGATCTCTGGAGATACTCTCAGTGTTTTTTGCAGATGGATCCGTTGCTAGTGGGCGTATACCACTCCATGCAGAAAGGACATCTGTTCGCCTTACCTACACTTCCACAGCATTAATTTTGTCACTACAAGCAATAGGAAATGTAAAGACACCCAGACAGAGTCATCAACACCAATCCCTGTGATTGCTCGTAGATTTAGTTATCAAACATCAACATGGACGGACAGACCTTCACCTGACAGAACAGTCTCTATATATGGAGTAACACATCAAACCATTAATAACTATCAACCTCTGAACTTTCAGATCTCTCTTAACATGGAAAAAAAAAAAAAAGATCAAATAACAGATCTAGCTTGTTAGTTATGCAAGGAAAACATCCAAACTACCATAAGCCCATCAACTTAAAAATCCTATTAGGAGCACAACCTAACAGAACCATGTCCAGTAAGTCCCACTGAGAAAATATTAGTAATATGGATAGGGGCTGTTCAAAAAAATGAACTTAACAAGAAAGAACCAACAAAATAATCTTTACGTAATTTTTTTTTTTGATAAGTAATCTTTTCGTAAAATTGTATCTGCTATGGTGCAGGACATAGACACAAGAGGACAACATTGACAATAGAAACATACCTTAACATTAAGGTAGTCACTGATGGCATCCAGTATAAATTGAATCTCATCCTCATGTGGCTCTGGAAGCAAAGTAATAGTAGTGTTGGAATCTGTAGTTCCGGCAACTGTTCGTCCCAACCATGGCAGCATGAAAACAACACGTCCATCCTTAGTTTTAGGAACAATTAAACCCATTCCATCAGGTGAATAGTAATCAGGGAGAACAATATGTACACCACTACTGGGACAGATCATTGGTCGCGCATCTTTATCAGCCATTTTCCTCACAGAGTCACAAAATGGCCCAGCCGCATTGACAATCACTTTAGCATACGTATCAAACTCTTTGCCTGGTACACTTTGAAATGCAGTAAGGATCATAACAATTGAAGTAATCAAATTTAGTTACCCTAGCTACAAGAAACATTAGTATGCATTAAAACTGAAGTACGCACACATGCATCAGTCCCTGCAAACGCACATTTGCATGTGTGGGTGCACAAGAGCAAGAGAGAGAGAAACACAGGGAAACAACATGAGAAACAATTGCTTTATTTGGTAGAAGAGAACAATATATTTTTTGCCAGACCCATGCATGATTGGGAGGTGGATTTGGTCTCTTCTTTCTTTGAGCTGTAGTATTCTTTCAGAGTAAGGCAAGGAGAAGAGGATGGGATTTGTTGGATCTGTTCCAAAAAGACAGTTTGAAGTGAGGTCCTATTATCATGTGATATCCATTCCTGCTAGTTCCCCTTTTCCTTGGAAGAGTATTTGGAGATTTAAGACTCCTTTAAGAGTGGCATTCTTTGGGTGGACGGAGGCATTAGGGAAAATATTGACTTTGGATAACCTAAGGAATATGAATTTCATAATGGTGGATTGGTATTGTATGTGCAAGAAGAGTGGAGAGTCCAATGATCACCTTCTTCTTCACTGCGAAGTAACAAGAGTAACAAGAGAATTATAGAATTCGCTTCTCCATTTGTTTGGTATTGATTGGGTTACGTCTCAAAGGGCAAGAGAGTAGTTGGTGAGTTGGATAGGTCAAGTGGGAAGCCATAACGTTTTGGAATTTTGGAAGTTGGCTCTTTTGTGTTTAATGTGATACATTTGGAAATAGCGGAATGCAAGGAGCTTTGAAGATCGAGAGACTTCAGTGGTAGAGTTGAAACATATTATGTTCAAATCCTTTATACTTGGATAGTAGCGTATAATAGTTTGCCTTTTTTCTAGATTTCCTAAGTTTTTTTTTATTTTTGTTCTTCGTTTCTCACTAATAGGGAGGTTTCTCTTGCATACTTTACGTATAATAAGGTTGCGCCCCTCTGCTCTTTTCTAATGAGATTGAGCAAATAAGAAAATATAAATAAGTCGAAGCTGACTTGTCCCCTCCCAAGAATTGATTTTCAATTCTCTCCCCCCAAGCAATAACATCATTTATTTTTTGGAGCACAAGATTGGTGGCATTCATACAAATATATATATATATAAAGAAAAAAAAAAAAGAAAAACCAACAAGAATACCATACGAAAAAAACAGGCAGTTAAATAATCGAAAGGTTTAGTCATCGATTGTTCATAAAAAATTTCATGAGAAAGAAAAGGTAGAAAAAAAAAATCAACATTAGATAAATATCTCCAGCTGAGAGTTAAGCATGGAAAAGAAGTGCTTTGGGTACCTGATAAATTGTCTCGAATTCGTGCACCAATTATCCGCTCACCAACTTCATCTTTCAGAAATGATACTACTTCTGCATGGTTAAGCACCGCTGCACCAGTTAATGCGGCAGTCAATGCCAGTCCAACATTAAGTCGCGAGTCATTCATCTGACCATCATAATAAACCACTGCACCCTTCATGGTCCTATCTTTACCATTCCTTGCAAGTGTGGGGAAGAGCTCAGTGGATTCTTGTGCAGAATAATATCTGGACAAATGTAATAGGCGTGGTCCTGCGACCAAATCGTACATTTTCAAGCCCATCCAGTAGTATACTACCTCAAACCAGTCAAAACATGGTGTCATGCATGGTAAAGCATGACATAGGTGTGGTGCATTCTCAATAACCTGTTTACGTTCCTCAAGCGCATGGAATACCAGCTTCAGCTGCCCATAGTCAAGATTAAAGACGGCTTTCTCCAAGTAACGAACTCCTAAAAGGTATTACAAAGAAATACAAATAAACGATTTTCTCAAAAGCTAAAAGACAACTATATTTGAAAAATTTACAAGCAAAGAACCCAATGACATGATCAACATCTTACAACTTTTCACAATAAAATTTTTATTTCTTTGGCCCAAATGGAAATCGAATACCTCTACAGACAACCAATTGGATTTTTAATACGAACACAGCAGTGGCTGATAAAAAGAAGCGGAAGAACAAGAAGAAATCCACCTCTTTCTCAACTAGTAATGCATATGCCAAACCCATGACCATTGCAATAAATTCAAACTCACTAAGAAAAGGAGATCAATGAAAATCAGACAAACAATGATTGATTCTAAACGCAGGCAAGTATGATCAACCTGATTAACTAAATTTTCTTTCAATTATCAAAATCCATAACCATACACATCCAATTGCAAAGAAACAAAATTGCCAATCACGAACAAATTTATACAAGGAATTCAATATTTAACACGGAAGAAAACAATTCAAAAACTGAGCAAATTTTATCACTTCGACCACTCCAATCAAACCCAAATCTTAAACACCGAACAAATCCAACACTCACAATTCAATAACAAATGCATAGATAGATAAGATAGATATACACATATACGTATCCGCATAAAAATGGTTTGCGTTTACATACCTCCATGAATGAGCTTCGTGGACCTCGAGGACGTGCCAGAGGAGAAATCATCTCGCTCGACGAGTCCGACGCGGAGGCCTCGGGTGACGGCGTCAAGGGCGACGCCGCTTCCAGTGGCGCCTCCGCCGATCACGAGGACGTCGAGCGGGTTAACCGAGCTGGCGCCAATCAGTGCCAACTCCTGGACCGCCCTGGACGGAACGGCAACGTTCGGGCCGCTGATCCTCTGCCGAATTGCCGAGAGCTGTGACCCATCGCCGAGGTCGTTGGCCGAAAGCGCGGGCTGGTAGAGGAGGACAGCGCCTCCGGCTACGGAGGCTACTGCGGCGGCGCACAGACGGCGGCTCAGGCGAGCCGTGGCGGCCATACGGTGCGTTCAGTGAGAGAGGAGAGAGAGAGAGATGGTGATGGATGAGGGGTTGAGACTTGAGAGGATCGATTCGCGGTTTATAAAACTTGTCTTGGGAATCGGTCAACAGGTTCGTTGATTCTGTACCGAAATGCCTGTGTTGGAAATAATGGGAACAGTATGAAACCAGTAGAGCGAAATGTCCATAATAACCCTGCTAGATGATCGGCCAGTGGGATTTACGTTTTTGTATTTTTCTTTTTTTTTCATTACGGTAATTTTGTAAAAAAATTATATGTTTAAGAATAATTTTTATAAAAAATAAATGTAAAAATTATATATTGTATGATAAAAGTAAGATATTAATTTAATAAAAAATTTATTCAAAAGAATTTAAAGAAAAATGTATCCAATTATAAATATAAATTTCACGTTTCATAGGGATATTCCCGACAATTGGATATGTATTTCATCATTTAAAGATAATATATAGAAGATTTTGGGTATTTCTTCTAGGTTTCGAGATATAAAGAGTACGTGGATCCACCACCCACGTTCCAGCGAGCGAATAAAGTTGCATGGCTCGTGACTCACCACTCAACTGTTTAAACCAAATCGCGATTGGTATTGCTAACGTTCCCCGAGGAACTGTGATACCATGAATCCTGTGACTTATGCTTCCATACGTAGTCAAAGTTTCAATGCCCTGCGTCTTAACGAAGCAAAAACACGATTTAAAATTAAAATAGAGTTGTGGGACTCTTAGTACCCATTTATTAATGCATATCATATCGATTGACGTTTATATATATATATATATATATTTTTTAATAATTAATATGAAAAATCACTTAAAATAATCGGTATGATATAATGTGATAAATAAATGAGAAGAATAACACTACTTTTTAAAATATGCTTATACACGGAAAACAAACTCAAATTTATATATATATATATATATATATATAAACTATCATTTATTTTAGGGAAAAATTGCTAAATTGTACTTAAGATTTGGACATTTGACAAATAGCTCACTAAAATTTAAAAAATGATAAATTACTTATTGTGGTATGCCAACATGCAAGTTTGACTCGATATATTTTGAGACTTAAGAAGATAACAAATTTAAGTGAGACCTTTTTTTATATTGAAATATTAATTAAATCATATTTATTTTAATGCTTTTATTATATTTTTCTTATGTCAATTAAAACACTTTCTTTTATTTGTAAAATTTATTTTAAAACTTTTTTCTATTACTTATTCGATATATAATGACTTTTATCACTTGATTCAAAGACCTGAAATGAGTTTGTAAAGAGTTACTTGTAATGGAATATAATGTGAATAAAATGTTGGATGTTGAATGAGTTTGTAAAGAGTTACTTGTAATGGAATATAATGTGAATAAAATGTTGGATGTTGAAGACTCGTCGGTGTAATTCTATTTGTTATGCACAACCTAAATAATGAGAACTTATGCACTTTGAAGACTTTCTATATTCTTCTAAGAATTTAATTCAAATGAACGGTGAAAAAAAAATTGTGAACATTGATCTTTCATGAATGTGAATAATGAGACTTTCAATTTTCGATTGCTTTTACTATAACTGGGCCTTAATTAGATACTATTTATTAAATTTTAATCATATTTGGGCCTTAATTTTTTTTTATTGTACAAATATTAATTGAGGCCTTAATTAGATATTATTTATTAATTTTTTACCATTTTAGAGCCTTAAAATGTTTTTATAAAAAGAACCCTTATTGTACAATTATTAATTGATGGTCTTAATTATAGAGTATTTATTTATTTTTTACCATACTAGAGCCTTATTTTTTTTAATATATATATATATAATGTAATTAATAATTGGGGTCCTTAGGCAACTTGAGCCACCCATGCCAACATGATAAATAACTCCCATCATATAAATTTTGGTCATTTTTTCTGTCAGGATTTTTATGAAATTACACATTTATCTCAAAAAAATTAAAAATTTAAAAAATAATAATAAAAAAAAAAAGAGCACTAACCTTGGAGTGGTCGAACCACCCCATACGCAGCAATCCACATAAGTAAATACCAAGAGAAAATTAAAATTTATATAATAGTAAAATGATGAAAATATTAATAATAACAAAATTGTGTACTTAGATGGAGCACGGTGAGGTTCATAAGCTTTTAATTGACCAAATGTTGAGGTTTTAGGGTTACAAGACTTATAAATTTCAAGCCTTTGGCACCTTGTTCGAACAACAATGGTCGAGCTCGTTCAAACCGGAGGGAATCACCAAGTCCCATGTGTAAGTGAGGTGTGAGTGCGGTAAGAGCACGGATGGTTGTAATGAGCTGAAAGATTAGAACATATTGCAAATTTTTAAAGTTTCGAATGAAATTGAAAATCACGTTAGTAATTGGAAGTAAAGTGAAGTTTTTTCAAATAAAACCAAAGAAATTCATTGGGCTAAAGCAATATGGAGGAACTTAGAAAACTATGAGTAAAAGGAAATTTATGAATTTATAATATATATATATATATATATATATATATATATATATATATAATAGATACTATATTCCTTTTATGATTGGAAGGGAGTTCTGCCAAATCATCGAGACTTCAGTAGTTCAGTGAAATAAGTTTTGCTCTCTTGGACACGTAAAAAGGTCAAAATATTATGTCTATTACTTGCAATTGAATGATTCAACTTTCCATTAGGTGAACGTTCATAAAGGGGAAAAAAAGTTATTATTATTATTTTTTTAAAAAAATAATAATTAAAAAGGCATGAGAGAGCGATCAGAGTGACTACTCTATATAATATGTGACCAAAGTAGCACATGCCCGCAGGTTGATACAATAAAAGAAATAAATATTTAGGTATTTTAGTTTTATTTATGCTGTTGAGTCATAGCTTGAGACGATTCAATCAAAATTTCAGTGGAATCCAATAAAGATTTTCATCGAGAGAGTTAAACTCACGCCATATTGTTTACCTAATCACATGAAAATTGCTTTGAAACTATTGAACTATCAACAATGGTTTTTTTATTTTATTTTATTTTTTTTGTTTTGGTCTGTTCATTAAGCTTTGAAATGTCTATTTGGTTATAATCTGTAGAAAAAATAGTTTTGAAAAAAACATTAGAAATAACAACATAAATTTTTTAAATAGATGTGTTTTTTTCAATATTTAAAATACAAAGACACACCAAAAAAAAAAAACCTTGATGTTATTGAAAGAGTAAATATATTTAATAGACTGTTATACAACTCATATAGAACTTAATAATGTAACAATAAAAATCAATTATTAAATTAATTCTTACAAATTAAAAAAAAAATAAAAATTAATTTTCACTACGGCACCATCACAATTATAAAACAATCATACAACAGTCTATTAGCATTACTCTGTTGAAAATAGTCGATATTAATGATAATTTTTAATTTTTTTTAAACACGTTCTATAGTGCATCATTTAATTTTAATTTTTACTTTTGTTTTCTTTTTTAAATTAAAAAAGCTATTGTTTAAAACCAAACAGATCCAAGCCCACCCATCACCGTTCAACAAACAGGCCCAAGAGCAACAAGTGAAAGCCCAAGAAGTAGGGTCCACGCTCAATTCCAAGCCTTCGACTCGGCGATCATCTTCCTCATCAGACAGCACAGACTAGAGAAATTGTCAGCTCGTACAGAGAGAGACATTTCGCTCCAATGGCTCAGATTCCGAACCTTGACAATGCTCCTCTCAATTTCACATCCCTCAGGTATACAAGCCCTAATTTCTCATTTTTATTTTCGTCAACCTCATTTTTCTATAAATTCAGTTATTGTTTGCTTCTTCATTTGGATCATTTTCAGGGAACAGTCTCAGAAGGAGCTCATAAACATCCTCAAGAATGTGAGTCTCACTTTATTATTTCTCTGTTTGGTTCCCGAGGAAACACCGGGAAAAGAAAATAGCCAATAGAAGTTGTAGATTTTGAAAATTTTAGATTTAGAATTGTACTTTATTTTTGTTGTTTGCGCATCATTCGGAAAATTGTAGCATGTAGGGCTTAAATTTGGCTACAAATGATCCTAAATACCAATTTTTACTTATTTTGTTTGGTGGGGTTTACAGATTCGAGGGAAAAAGTGCTTGATAATCGATCCAAGGCTCGGCGGCTCTCTCTCACTGATCATCCAGACATCACTTCTAAAGGCATTTCTCTTCAACTTTATTTACGTATTTACGTGTCTATTAGGCTTTGTTAGTTTTAATAGAATTTAGAATATGAAAAACTTTACACTCAATTACTACAATGTGTAATCGATTAAGCATATTATGGACTAATAATGTGTTCCTTCAGGCATTCTATAATCTTGGAAAAGATTTGGTTATAAAAATTATAGTCAGATTAGCTCTGCTTTAATGAATGAGTTTTTTTTTTTTTTTTTTCCATAAGTTTAAATGTTGCCATTAGCTTCTATTTTTGAGAAATTGCTGCTAATTACAAACAGGAACATGGCGTCGAATTGCGGCATCTTTCAGCTGACCCAATTCAGACTGACTGCACCAAAGTGGTTTACCTTCTCCGTTCTCAGCTTGATTTGATGAAATTCATATGTTCAAATGTTCATAACGATATATCAAAAGGACTTCAAAGGGAATATTATGTTTATTTTGTCCCTCGCCGCTCAGTTGCGTGTGAGAAGGTAAACATTTTTTGGCAGTTGATGTGGTTGAACAACTTAAGCTATGAGTTTAATGATCTTAATATGTGTGCATTTGCTTTGAGTATCTTTTTGGTTATGCAGGTCCTTGAAGAGGAAAAAGTTCATCACTTGATAACTATAGGGGAGTGCCCGTTGTACATTGTTCCATTGGAAGAGGATGTGTTATCCTTTGAACTTGATCTTGCTTATAAAGTATGGAAAAAATTGCTTTGTCTACTTGCTGTGGATTTATGTTAATTATCTCTTTGGGCTTCAGATGTCTTTATTTATTTATTTCTGTTTCAATATTTTTGATGTTTTTTTTCTTCATATGCTAGGAATGCCAAGTTGATGGTGATACTACCTCGCTTTGGCATATCGCAAAAGCCATTCACAAGCTTGAGGTTGTGTGATTTTTGGAATGTAATTTAGTTGTTCATGCAAAAGGATTAAGCTTTAGAACAATATTAACCTATAAAGTTAGAATATTTATTTCAAATAAAAAGACTTTTGTGAACATAAAAGTTTAATATTGTTATATGTGCTCTTATTTGTAATTTTTTCCTTCAATTGAAAGTTTTTTGATTTATTTGTGTCTTAGTTCTCTTTTGGAGTGGTACCGAATGTGAGGGCCAAAGGCAAAGCATCAGTTCGTGTTGCAGATATCCTAAACCGCATGCAAGCAGAGGAACCGGTTAACTCTTCTGATGTAATTATGCATTACTTCAAGCTCCTTTTTAAGTAGACTAGCCCTAAAAATGCGTTTTTATCGAATGATGTTCACTTCATTGCATTCCATTGATTTTTTTTTTCTTTTTATATTCTTCAGATGGTTGTGCCAGAGATAAATACACTCATCCTTTTAGATCGGGAGGTATCTTTCTCGTCTCTCTATTTCATTGTATGTTTTATGACTCGATCTTATGCTCGTTGCAAATGAAATGCAACTATGTTTTGAAGCTGTCTCGAGCTTGAAGATCAATTTGGCTAAGCTAGAATTGGAACTGTAGGTATTGTGAATAATATAGAAGGTTTGGCTAGGATCTTGGGATGCAGGGTCTCTTCTTTGCCTATGAAGTACCTAGGTCTTCCTTTGGAGTGCTTCTTTCAAAGCAAATCTATTTGGAATGACATTATTGAGAAAGTTGAGCGTCGTTTAGTTGGTTGGAAGCGGTTGTACTTGTCTAAAGGGGGTACGATTACCTTAGTTAAGAGCACTTTGTCTAATTTGCCTACATACTTCTTGTCTTTGTTTCCTCTCTTGGCTAGCGTTGCCAATCGAATTGAGAAGTTACAGTGGAATTTATTGCGGGAAGGTATGGGTGAAGAGGTCAAATTTCAGCTGGTAAGCTGGTCCAAGGTGTGTTCTCTGATCATTGAGGGGGTTTGGGGGTTCAGAATTTGCTCATGTTCAACTCATCCCTTTTGTGGAAGTGGTTATGGCGTTTCTTATGAGAGAGAGGCTCTTTGGAGAATGGTAGGGGTCATTAAATACGGTAGTCAGTGGATTGGGTGGTGCTTTAATGAAGTCATTGGGTCATATGGGGTGGGTCTTTGGAAATTCATTAGAAGGGGTTGAGATGAGTTTTCTAAATATTTTAGATTTAAGGTGGGTGACGGCTCTAAGATTAGTTTTTGGCACAACGTGTAGTGTGGGGAACACCCCTTAAGGTAGCATTTTCGAAGTTGTATACAACTGCTTGCCTTAGGGATGTTTCAGTAGCTGATCATCTTAAGTTCTCTAATGGCTCTCCTCAATGGAACGTTAATTTTATTAGAGCGGTGCATGATTAGGAGTTGAAATTCTTTTCTTCGTTTTTCGATAAGTTGTATTCTATAAGTTTGAAATAGGATGGTGTAAACAAGCTTTGGTGAAACCCCTCCAAGAAAGGGTTGTTTGATATATGATCGCTCTATAATGTCTTAATCCCCCATGATAGTATTTCTTTCCTTTGGAGGTGTATTTGGCGGAGCAAAGCCCCTTTGAGAGTGACCTTCTTTGTAAGATCCTCACTTGGACAACCTAAGAAAGAGGAGAATCATTGTTGTAGATTGGTGTTGTATGAGTAAGAAGAGTAAGGAAACCGTTGACCACCTCTTACTCCATTACGAAGTAGGTAGTGTGTTATGGTACTCTATTTTTGGGCTATTTGGTTTAGTGTGGGTCATGCCTTGTCTTGTGAGAGATCACCTCGCTTGTTGGAGAGGGCAGTTCAGTAATTCTCGAAGTTTAGCTATGTGGTAGATGATTTCACTCTATTTGATGTGGTGTATTTGGAGAGAGAGAAATGACAAGAGCTTTGAAGATAGTGAGAGGACGGTGGCAGAGCTAAAGACCTTCTTTTTCTATACCCTTTTTCAGTAGATAGCTACTTATAATTGTTTTCATATTTCTAGTTTTTATGAATTTTTTTTTTTTTTTAGATAGGTGTTTCTCTTATATTCTTCCTGTGCACATGGGTGCACACCCTTTGGTTTTTAATGAACTTCATTTACTTATATATATATATATATATATAAAAAAAAGATATGCAACTATGTGTTTTAGACATTGTAAATCTTCTTTACCTACCTCATGCTTGGAGTACTAGCAAACTTGGAAACCTAGTGGACTTGGAGAATAAGCTCAGTATGGTTGGTCCTAAAATTAATCCAATAGACCCATTAAAACTGACCTAAAGTGACATTTTTTTTAAAAGTAATCGAGATATCATTAAAAATGTAAGGCATCCCATGTACACAGGAAGTATATAAGAAAAGTCATCTAACTAGTAGGGGTCTAACCTGAAATGACATATAATCCAAAAGATGACTAAGACCAACTTTACTTATAAAAGAAAAAGACTAAGCCCAACTAACTGCATTACAAGCCCAAAACAAAAATCAACAACAATACCCTTGACCTCAAATTCGGAAATCAATACTTTATATACATCAATTCCCTCTACCTTTTGCTTCATTAAATTAGTGACATGTACATTTGCGCTTACTTACCACAAAGAAGGGGTTTACACTTTGGTTTAGATTTGAATCAAAACTGTAACATAAAATTGGACCAATTTCCTAAAGCTGTTACATATTTTTGTAGGCTCTTGTCAAGTATTCTGGATTAACACAGTCTCCAGCCTTAATGCTTATTGCTATTCCGTAATACCAGATTTCAAGTTTCTTACAGGAAGAAGGATGTAAAGAAATATAGAGAAGTTGATAATAAATTCTTGTCTTGTTAAGAATTGTAAGACATCAATGATTGATTCTCATATAAAAAGGGTTTTAAAGTAGTTCTCATTCTGTGCTACATTGATCCAAAAAAAAAAAAATCTCTTTTTGAGCTACCATTACATTACTTAGTTGTAGATTTATGATGTCTATAGTTTTATAGATCCATGCTTTTGCTTAAAGTTGGCTATCCTTGGCTGCAGGTGGATATGGTTACTCCTATGTGTTCTCAATTAACATATGAAGGGCTGCTTGATGAGGTAAGCTGATGCAGGAAGTCCATATTTATGCTATGCATAATTGTTTTATGACATGATATAGCATGACGCTGGAATTCTGTGATTGATGGGGATATCGAATTATATTCCTCATGATTTCCTTGTACAAGTTCAATCAGCTTATTGAAGTCTTTCACTCCCCACCCTGACCCCAAAGGGGGGTGCCTCCAATCTCCTGCTTGGAGGATTGAGGTCAAATATATATATATATAATCCGAGAGCGCGACACCTCTTTAAGTATTATCTTCTTGTATGCGCAACACCTCCTTAAGTATTATCTTCTTGTATGGATGGCTTATAGATGCTTGTAGTGGAAAATCGTCTACTTTATCTGGCTCGAGCACTCTTGCAGAAGTTCTTCTTCGTTCCAGCCTCAGAGGGACCGACTCTCTTTGGCTTTGGCTCAAGAGACCCTTTATTTTTAAATTTTTAATTTTTGCAATTATATATATATATATATATATATATATATCTGTTTTTTTTTTTTAATTTTTTTTTATGTATATGAAATTAGGAATTTAGCTGTGTTCTAAACATTGTAAATTTTCTTTATATTATATTCATGCTGGTTAGAATTAAATTACCAGGACTTATAATACTACTGAACCTCCATTTGTGTTAGCATCAGATAGTTTTGGTTTTATTTTTGCGATAGCTAAATTGTAGCGGTTCAATCATTTAAGAGAAATTATCTTTAATACTTTCCTGTGTGGGATTGAAATTGGATATATGTTGTTTCTGGTTATATGGATTTTGTTATAAGCTCTCTCTAATAGGTTCACTGCAGTTTCTGCGTATCAATAATGGTTCAGTGGAGCTTGATGCATCTATCATGGGTGTCCAACAAGAGGGAAAAAAGATGAAAGTTCCACTTAATTCAAGGTAAATTATTGTCTCCACTTCATATATCTTGCTGCTCTTTATTATTTTTAAATTAAGAAAAATACTATTTTCACACTTTGATTGGTTTCTTCCACATTATCCCCTCTCACAAGGTGGGAGCCCGTTCATGGTGTGGAAATAGGGATATCGTTTAAATTATTGTTTCTGATTATATGGATTTTGTCTCCCGCAAATATGGTTAAATTATTGACGTTCTAAAGGGTGGCTAACCCTCTGGAGCAAAGCCTAGAGTTTTCCATGAATTTAGGTATGTATGTAGTTATGAATAATGTTGAAATATCATTTCTTGCTAAAAATTATCCCCCTTATGAATCAAAAGAATTGTATTAGAATATAATATGTATAATTGACTATAATATGCATAATTTGCTAAAAAAGGCAGCCAAACAGGGGAACTAGTGTACAACTCCATCCAGACCCTATATGGACATCAGGGAATAAACCTTTTAGTTTCACTTGAGCAGGGAACAAAACATCTTTGAAATTCCGAAACTTGAGAGTTTCAAAGTGTTTATGTAGTTTCTATTGTTTCTCTATCTGTTACGAAATGTTTTAGTTTCCAGAATAACCTAAAGGATGAAACTAGTACCTCTATCGTATTTAACCAATAATGGTCATGAAATTTTACTGGCAAATGAAAGCAAAAGGGGAGGGGGGAGGGGTTGGTGGTGGGATATGGTTGAATATTTAATCATATTGCTTTCCCTAAAATATTGTTAAATATTTAACATTCAATGTGGTGGCTAAGCCTTTGGCAGCAAAGCCTCAAGTATTCCAATATTGTGTGAAGTGTCCTTATTTGTAGATTCACTTCAACTGCTCCCTTTCATCCTTTACCCTTAGTCGTTAGTTTAGTCGAAGATTATAATATTACTTCTGATTCTTTACACGTGCAGGGGCAAAGCCATGATTTTTATTGGGGAGGACCATATGTGTATAACTGTGAAAGAAAATCTTAAAAAAAATGTGTCCTTTATAATTGACTTATGATTAAATCTTGAAGTTATTACACAAAAGCATGCTTGTTATAACATTAATTCTTACGCACTTTCATAAAATGATTAAAATAAACAAGTGGTAATTTGAAAATAAAAAATTAATAAAGTTCTCAAAAAAATCTGATAAACCATAGTCATTTTAAATGGAACAAGTATCACTAAAGTCCTATAATATGTCTCCAAAATATGAATTTTATCTAATAGAATTATAATTTAGAAGATGAAATTGGTTAAAGTCACTAATTAAGACTTATGTTGCTTAAAGAACAAAGAAGAAGAAGAAAAACTAAGAAAATTTGGGAGAGTAAATCCAAAAAAGAGAACAAAAAATATAAATAACAAAAAGAAACCAATTAGAAAAAGTGACAATTTTTGTGGAAGGAAAATTACTTGATTGGTTGAGTATTGTCAATTTTTTAGGGAATGAATTTGAACGTTAGCTTGTGGTTTCATGAATAAAGATGAAGGAAAGAAGCCATCTTTTCTCTTTTGTTGTAAAAGTGAGATTGATAAAGTGAATTGTTTGGCATTTGGAGAGGAATGGGGATAGCCACTTTCTTCCTAACGTTTAAAGGAATGATAAAACTAAAGCATGTTAGTTAACCTATGTCAAAGACCAACCACAGTACAATGTCAAAAGTAATAATAATAAAATAAAATATATCTATGTCAAAAGTTGGAGTAGATGTAAGGTGCACTGGTTCACATGTGCTCTATACATGTGTTATTGTGTATCTTGCATACTGTGTTATTGTGTTAGTTGTAGGTACAGATGGCAAAACCTTAGTGTGGTGCCAATTGACTAGGATTTATATTGTTCTTAAAAAATATGTTGGTGCAGGAATTGTCAATTGTCTTATATGCTTTCACGAATTAGATTTTTTCCTTCTTGGTTGTTTAGTTGCTCTTCTTTTTTTTCTTTTTCAATTTTTCTCTCTTCTTCTTGGCATATTCATTTACTGCTGGTGGTTTGAATTTTAGTGACAAGCTGTTTAAGGAGATAAGGGATCTCAACTTCGAAGTTGTTGTCCAGGTTGATCTATTTTAACCAGTTTATGTTAATTTCCATTATAGCTTACACTTCTATTTCCAAATCTTTCTCTCTTGTCAAATTATCCTTGTTTTTCTTGGAGTTCCATTTTCTTAGTTGCCATTTGCAGTATGATTGCAGATTCTACGTCAGAAAGCAACATCCATGAAACAGGACTATACAGAGATGACATCAACCGTAAGTGAATGGTTTGACATCTGAACATGGCTTCTCTTTCACACTTACGTTTGTTGCCGATTTGAATATGTGCATGAAACTTATGTCAGTTCTGAAATAAATTTATCCAATTTCTCTGCTATAAAAGTCATGTTCCTTAGTAAAATTTGTAGCAGCTATAGTTTTTGATTACAAGCTAGGATGCCATTGCATGTATGCTTGAATAATTCAACTACTGGATTTAGGAAATATTTATGTGTCAATGATGCCCTATCAACTTTTAGTATTGTACTGCACATACGTTCCTATCCTCAAATCACTAAAGGCTTCCCTTTCCGGATATTTTAATGATTTTGTTAATGTTTTCTAATGGACTGCTATATAATGCACAGAATCAGACAGTTTCTGAACTAAAGGACTTTGTCAGAAAGCTGAATTCCTTGCCAGAAATGACTGTATGTATTTTTTCCTCTTTTTAATTTTCATTTTTGAAATTTAATACAGGTGTTTCAAATTGATCTTAATTTGCTGCTAATTATTGCTTTAGAGGCACATAAACCTTGCTCAGCATCTGTCAACATTCACATCAAAGCCAACATTTCTTGGGCAACTTGACATGGAACACACTATTATTGAGGCACAGAGTTATGACATGTGAGCTGATTTTATACTGTTATCTCCCACTTTTGACAGCTTGATACATGTGGTGACTTTATGCTTTTCATTTTATAATGTTGTGACTAGACTCAATTACAAAAGCATGCTTATGTGCTGTATTATTGGGGTGTAAATGGTTTACTGAATTTCAGAACTAAGAATATATGTTCTGCTTTAGGTCACACATTATGATGCTCCTGTCATGTTTGGTTTATTTGACAATCAGCTTCTTTTTGACTATCTCCAATAGTACCTTTCTGTTGCTGACATTTGTTTAACTTTCAAAAAGTGGAAACTGCTTTTGAACTTTAATATTTGTTGTCTTCTTCGGAATGCATCAGAGCTTTCAAGCCACTCTGCTGAAAGAAATTTGTACCTTTTTTTTTTTGTCGGATTGATGAATTTTGCTGGCATCTTTTACAGCTCACTTCAAAACTCAATCGAGTATTTTATTGTCTTTTTTGCTCTTTTCAATTAGTGATAATACCTATTCTGACTTGTGCTACGTGTATCATATGGAATAATTGACATGTCACTTTTTTTAAGCAATTTTATCATTTATCTTGTCTTAGTTATAAAAATCTGTGCATTTCTTCTGGTGTCTTGAAGTTATATTTCAAGATTTATTCTTTTCAATTGGTCATAGATATGGTTTGTGGATTGGCAGTCCCCTAGATCCTAATTTCCAAAAGTATGAAACTAATGCAGATGCTTTGAGTACATTGAAGAAATGATCCATAAGCAGGAGCCTCTTGTCAACGTCCTACGTCTACTCATCTTATTTTCCGTTACAAATTCTGGGTTGCCTAAAAAGAATTTTGACTATTTGAGGCAAGGATAGCATGCATATTATCATTACTTTTAATTCCTTGTGATCTTCCATATTTTTATTTTGTTGGCTATTAATTTTTATAGCAATTTTTACTGAATAAATTTTACGAATGTTTTATATTTATTTTCTTAACTCTTGGTGTAGGAGAGAACTACTCCACAGCTACGGATTTGAGCACATGGCCACACTGAATAATTTAGAAAAAGCTGGATTGCTTAAAAAGCAGGTTTGGTATCATTTTGCCTTCATAATCTAGCATTTTGTATTCTAATGAGCTCTAGCTCAAATGACACTTTACCCATAAGAATCGGATGGAGGATAAGGTTGTAGTTTACGACCCATTGTGTGTCCATGTTTCCTATCAATGAAAAAAAATCAAGCATTTCCTATAGATGATTTGCATAGTCTATTGACCGTATTAACTGGATTCTTATCAAATTATTAACTGGATTCATGGTGACATCATCTGAACCTTGCAGGAGTCAAAAAGCAACTGGCTTACAATAAAACGTGCTCTGCAACTTGTGGTTGATGACACAGACACAGCCAAGTATTTTTCTTCTTAGACAATGTGATTTGGTTATGCTTCATAGTTGAAAATCTCAAGAGTGCGATACACATTTACATGCAGGGTGATGGTTTCATAACCTGCATGTGTTACACCCATTGATTTCTGTCCTTCTAGTATATATTACCCTGATTTCATTACATGGCACAACTACGGGGGCATTTGCTAGTTAGGTGGCTTTTCTTATATACTTCTTATGTACATGGGGGCGAATTACATTTTTAATGATGTCTCGAGTGGGTGTATACTTTAGGATAGAGTGGGTGATTTTTCACCTGCCTCTCTCTCGGATTGGGTTTTGATGGGGGATTCAGGTCGGGGAAACTCTGATGTGATTCTCACTAAGAAAGTTAAGGGTAGAAGAGAACTTCTGAACTTAAAGTATTCCATCACCTATGATTCTAAGGGAGCATCCTCTAGTCATGGGAAAGTCAAGGCTTACACTTTCTAGCATTGAGTACTTTGGTTGGGTTTTGGGTTTTTTTATGTTTTTGAGGGTTTTGGGTTTGAGGGTTTTGTGGGTTGGTGGGTTTTTCTTGCTGTATCATTTGGGTTTTTCTTTTGTTTATTTCCATTAGGAGCTTCTTGTGTATACTGTTTATGTACTTAGGGACGCCTTACGCTTTTTATAAAATTTTCCCTTATAAAAAAAATGATGTCTCGATTACTTAGGCATCTGCATTATTTACCCATCATAAGAGTCGTTCATTTGGTAGAACTATGTAACCGTATTGTTCATGGCGTCTGAAACCAGACACTATGGGATGCACTGGACAGCATCATGGACATTTAAGAATAAGCTACTTCAGCAGATGCTGACATACTTACTGGGTGGGCAGAAGCAATCTATAATAGAATGATGGACAAGATCATAATTTGGATCGATATTTTCTCTTAAATTCTTTGGATCCTTTCATATTGCTGAAATAGATTTTGCAGTATGTGGAACTACTTACACCAAATTATGCAATCCAAGCTGTTACTTATTTTATGCTGTAAAATAGAATACATTTAAATCTTATTCTAGCCATAAAAAATGTTATAGGTTTTATTTAATTTGTCTGTTCTCTTTCTTATTAACTTTTTTAAGTGTTTTCTTATGTAACAGCCCCAATGATATTGCCTACGTGTTTTCGGGATATGCACCTCTTAGTATTCGTCTCATTCAGCATGCTGTTCGATCTGGATGGTGAGGTTTATTCTTATTTGCTAATTTCTTAGTCTTGTCATGAGCAGTTTTGATTAGTGTGTTTCTTTCATCAATTCTTTTTAGCATGGATCAACTTTCAGAATTGGGACCAGCACAAATGATGGAAAACATGAAATTTGATTTTTCCTGGTCTTAGTTTAGTCTAAGATTGTTGTTAATATTCTTAATTGTTAATTTGATTTTGAAAAAAATAAAACCCTAACTGTTATATAGTTCAAAAGCTAAGTAAGTTCAACGTGATTGGGAGCAGCCACTGGAACTGATCTCCTGATAATGGATCACTAGTCCCACCATGCTTTAATGGTTTATCTTAAATCGACAGGCTTGGTTCCATGTTCCTTGGATTGACAGAATTCTAAAATTTCACATTGAGTGATAAGAAGCCAATTAGGGTTTTGGTGTCAAAGTTCACACATCATGTGATACATGGATTTCTGGGGTGTTTTGATTTATCTTCATAAATACTATATGAAGGTTTTTTCTGCAAATATTCTAGGTGCAATAGGATTTCCCAAATTTACACACACATGCATATGCACATGCACACGCATACCCATACACACATATGTAGGCAATTGCATTTCTGTATATTAAAAGCTTTGCTATTTTATTGTTTTGACATTTGAAACATGGAGGACACAGCCTCTGCCTTGAAGGCTTGTAGCAGACAAGCTTATTATGCTTTCTTGTGTTGAGTAACAAAACAAGGATGCCTTGTTTGAATTTTGCATGATGTTTATATGTCTGGTCCTGCAAAGAGTGATGGTTAGGACAAGATCTAAGGCTTTGTTACCTTTGTATGTGGCATGGTGGCTAAATCTTGTTGTTTTAGGTCTCTGAGGCAAGTTTCTTTACTAGACAGGTGTCTAACATGTGGACCTCTGGATTGGCATTGGAACATGGCCATAACGTGGCTTTTCTTGATCCCCTGTGTACCCCACTTATTTTAGGGCCTATAGAAATACATTGGGTCCATGGATAAACGTCAAGACACCATTACAACAATGACTGCAATTGCTCTAACTGATCTTTTATTTTGGGATTTTGAGTTTGCACTGTAGAGGCAATTTTTTCTTTCTCAAATGTGACAATTTGATCCTTCAGGCGTCCTATAGAAGAAATTCTAAAGCTACTACCCGGACCACATTCAGAAACAAAAAGAGTAAATCTCTTTCAATTATTTATTCACTCTCTCTCTCTCTCTCTCTCTCCCCCCTTGCAATTTGAGTTATTGTAATCATGTTGTACTATTTTACAGGGTAGATTCTCAAGCAGCCCATCATTTGACACCTTGCAGGGAGCTTCAGCCAATATGGACAAGTATGTTTCATTCCTTCTATCTAGGATTTTCTTTCCCTGTTGGCATTCTTCTGTGGGTTTTCTGTAGTAGTACCAACTCTTTTAATTGCAAAAAACCAGTACATAAGCAGGAAAATTAAACTTTGCTGATTGCTAAGGAGCAATATTGGGATATTTATGATTATAGGGCAATGAAATTCTTGATATCTATGTCGTATTTGTTGTTTAGATTTTTGTTTTCCTGCTAAATAGTTTTAAAGGGAAGGAACTTCTATTGCTGAAGCAGTTGCCACCAAATGTTTACTGCAAATATCATTTTCGAATGCAAATAATGCAACATATTTCCTTTATTGTGACGCTTTAACATACTTACAGAGTTGCTGATGGAAGGCGCTCCATAGTTCTTGTTGTCTTCATTGGAGGGGTAACATTTGCGGAGATTTCTGCTCTTCGATTTCTCAGTGCTCAGGTATGTAAACTTAGTGCATATCCTGAATCTAGTAATTGGATTCGATAATTTTTGGTTCATAACAATACGTGCACTTTTTTTTCAACCTCAAATTTGAAATTTCTGAAGATAACTACTGGCCATGAAATGTTGATTGGACTAGCTGGCCAGATTAACCTGGCCGTGATTGTTTTTTGTGCATTACTTTATTCTGTATGTGGCCAATCTTTTCCAGAGATTAATTTTGTTACAGACATGACCAATTTCATGAAACTGTGCGTCTTGTTAAGTGGTTCAGACCAGTTAAACCAGTTAAAATGATGTTTAGTTTTCTCCTCATTTATAGGTTTCTCAAATGTTTGAGAGTAATTTGTGCTTGCAGGAAGGGATGGCATACGATTTGATTGTTGGGACAACCAAAATTGTTAGTGGCCAAACCTTAGTTGAAACATTCGTGGAGAAGTTGGGCTGAGGTGTAAAATTTTGTTAGTTTGTTTTTTTGTTTTTGTTTTTGTCTTTTTTGTAAAGTCTTAGAAGAGTGATAATTTTCTATGATATACCAACTATCCTCTGGAAGGAATTGTTTGCTTTGAATCGGAAGAAGGTATTTCCACATTGTTGTGATAATTAGTTTCTATGACCAATGACTGTCAGCATTGCGTATAATTTCATCAAGAGACTTGAACTTGTGAAGAACGGGTGGAGCATGGCATGACTTTGGTGTCAAGTAGCTGTTGCCAGAAAATTGAAAATGGAGCCCATTGTCCCGGGAACGGGTTGTCACTTGATCATTGGCTCTTTTTGAAAGAGAATCCCGGCCGTCTGAATTGAGCCTTACAGAGAGGGGGTTACGGGGCTTATATGCCTCGGGCAGCCTGAGAGGTGTGGGCTCTACTTACCCAGGACAGGTGAGCCCATCAAGCTCCTTTTCCGTGAAATTCAGGCAGCCAATTGCAAGGATTCCTCCAGCTCTTTTAGATTATTAAATAAAGGGATCAATACATTTTTACTCCACCTGGTTTAGAGACTTTATTTATAATTATTTCAGTTTCATTTTGTATCATAGATAATACTTCTATTTTGGCAAAAGATGGATATGGTACCTCCGTCCATCTTTCGTCCATTTAATGAAACTTCAGACACTGATACATAGCTACGTCTTAATAAAAAAAAATAGAAAATAGAAAATTAAAATTAAGAAACTTAAAATATTTTTGAAAAAAATTATAATTTTTTTTTTTAAAAAAAAAAGAGGGGGTGCTCAAGTAGTCAAGCCACCCACTTGGCTAGTATGAGAGTGGCTGAACCACTCCCATGGTCCATAGGAGTGGATCGGCCACCTCCAAAGAGGACAAAGGGGGTAGTTGAGCCACTAGGGACGGAGCCATAAATTAATTATGGGCAGGGGCCAAGATCAACAAAATTATTGGGTAGGGCAAAAAAAAATTTGAATAGGCGCCAATAGGATGAAAAAAAAAAAAAAATTAGCTTGTTTATTTTTTTATTTTTTATAAGTTTGTTGGGAGGGGGGGGTGGCTCCTACCGGCCCCTATCTCCGTCCTTGCAAGCCACCCCAAGAGCCTTGGGGGTGGCTTGGCCACTCCGTTTAGCTTGGAGTGGTTTCGGACAAGCCGAGCGTCTAGGGATGGCCAAATCAACCACATAGCCCTAGGCCAAACACTAATTTTTTATTTATTTATTTTTTTTGGACTTTGTGGGGGTGGTCAAACCACTTTCAAGGCTACAGGGGTGTTCGGCCACCCTCAGACCGGCCGGCGTAGGGGTGTCAAAATTACTCCAAGCAAACGGAGGTGTGGCCGAGCCACCCCAATGGCTTTGGGGGTGGCTCGGCTACCCCCTTTGTCCTCTTTAGGGGTGTCGAACCACCCCATGCCAAGGGGGGTGGCAGAGAGCCATCCCCCTGGGTGGCTCGAGCGACCCTTCCCTTTTTTTTTTTTTTTTTATATTTTTATTTTTAATTTTTATATTTAAATTTTCAAATTTTAATTTTTTTTATTTTTATTAAGGCGTAGCTATGTGTCAGTGTTAAGTTCCGTTAAATAGTTGGACAGAGGTACCATTTTTGTCTTTCGTCAAAATTGAAGTACCATCTATAATACAAAGTGAAATTAAGGTGATTAAAACTAAAGTCATTAAACCACATGGGGTCAAACAAATTTACCCCTTAAATTAAGGGTGTTGATTCTTCTACATGCCCTATAGAGGAGAAAACACTGACACACGCCCTCTTCCTAAAAGTTTAAACTATGGACTTATCCTGCTCTCCGTTAAGCTACATTTTTTCTCTGAACTTTACCAATTATCATTATTAGGCCTGGAGATGAAAAATCTAAAAGATTTAAGTATAGGTATTTTTGTAAATTCTGTTAAATTTTAACCAATGCCTAAATCATTGCAATTTTTTTCATTTTTTTTTTTCGCTAAAAAATAATGAGTATTTTGAAAATTTTAGCACATTTTCGTTAGGGTTTAACGGAAAATCCTAATGGAAAGAGTAAGTAATAAATATTATAAGTTCAGGACACCAAAATAAATTTGTAAAGATTGGGGACATACCAAAAGGATTGAAAATTTTGAGGGCTATCTTAAGTTTAAAAAAGCAAAAAAAAAGAGAAACGAAATCCTCATAATTGACTAAAACATCGTTTCCACCCTCTTTAATGGGTTGTCCATCTCTATATTGTACGAAACTGGACAGAAGGCTGTTTTCTGGATGTTGAAGTCCATTGCAAAAGTTGGAAGGGGGTGGTTCAGCATTCAACAACGTTTTCTTCTTCAGGCATTTCCACCTCTAGCAAATCTTCTCAAACGGTGACTTACACTTATCCTCTCCGAAACTAAAGTGGAAAATTTTTCGGAGTTTGCTTCGAGTTCACTCAAGTGTTTTGACGCCCCGACAAGCCATGAAGGTGAACGAAGTGATTCGATACGTTCACGGAAGAACATAGTCCGTAAACTCAATGTCAAGCACAGAACAAGTCAATGAAAATATTTTATCACTGTTATAAACAGAGACGTAGCCGACATATTTAGACAGACATTGAAGTTTGTTCAACGACTCCAACCAAACATCCAGAAGGGGGAGTACGAGTGTTCCAACAATCACAACCAATAAAATCATTATGAGGCAACCAAACCTTATGAAACTTTTCCACTATATAAGATTAAATTACAATCAATTTATACTTAACAAAACCTCTGCAGTAAAAACTTAATGCGTACCCCAACCCGTTTGTTTCATCTTGTAGGAGCTCTAAAACTCTGATCAATCTTTATAGTCTCCTCTGCAATTCAAAACTCTGGTGGCTGAAAGTTTGATTTTGTGTGGTTTAACAAAGTCTAGGAGAGGTTTGAGAATGAAGGCTTAATGATGCTAAGATTCTCTCTAAGAGCACAAAATAATGGCTCTAGGTCTGTTTGAAAATCGTGCAAGTGATGCATATAATAAAGACCCCAGAAAAAGCTGAGGGTTAGGTAAACATTGGTTTTTTAAAAATAAAATAATAGGCGATAGCGTTCGAACTCTGTTGAATCAAGGTTGCAATTGAGTGTCTCAAATCTGCTTTATTGCACAATGCGTTCGAACCTTTTTTGATGATTTTTTTTTTTTTAAATGGAATGATTGGGACACAAAAAACATTTGACTAAATTGAGAGGTAAATTACGAAGTTAGGGTTTGAACTTAATACTATTGCTATGACTCCATGTTATATCACCATTTATTTCAAAATTTTAAATTGATAGGGTGTGCATTTAATCATTTAATTAATATTCTAATATATTAAAGTAAAAACTAATTATTAAAGAAAGCCAAGAAAGTACATAATAATTGAATAAAATGGTAGTTTTGAGATGTTGAAGTCAATCACAAATTTTACTTTCTACATTTTTTTTCCCTATCCTTGTGCACTTCCACCACTAGTGGAAGCTCCATCAAATAGAGACTTAAACTTAAGAGAAAAAAAGTAATGTTACTCTTCACACATATTTATTACACTTATTTTATAGTGACTGATATGGTGTATTTTAAGTAGATGAGAAGCCACTAACATAAACAAAAGTATTAACCACTTAAAATATGACACATCAGCTAGTGAGAAATGGGTGTGAAGAGTAACATTACTCAAGAAAAAAGAAAGCTCTATTAGTTTCTAAGGTATGGCCTTTTATCAAATCGCTCCCTATAGTTCAAAAGTTAAAAATTTACTCCATAAGAGTCCAATCGTTATCAAATAAATCTTTCTTTCCACCTTCCGTTAATTTTCTAACGTCGTTACCATGTGCGACTCAATAAAAAAAGGTCACGTGTCAAAATAATACATTCAGCATGTCTACTCAGCCATTGGACTCACTAGCATGACATGTCATTAAACACATCATGCCACATCATCATTGAGGTGAAAAAAAAAAATTACAGCAAAGACCAAAACAAAGCGTTCGATTGAGCCCCTTAGGTCTCCATTGTGCTTCGACTTAACCCCTTAGAGCGTCCTCGGAGAGCAGCAAGAGTGTGGCCAAGGTGCCAAACTTCGGCGGTCCACCATACGCATCATCGAACATGGCCTTGCCTCCGAAAACCGCCATTGTTACAGGCCTTCCACAACACCTTACTGGCGCAGTTAGCCCTCTTTGGCTGGTGAGAATGCGAGATTTTTTTATTTTTTATTTTTTAAAAAAGATTATTTTAACTAAAATGAATAAAAAAAATTACTTTAATAAAATAGATAATAAATTTAGATAATATACTGGATACAAGTTTTGAAAAGTTGTTACTTACAGTAAAAAAAGAAGTAAGTTTTATAGTTGGCTATTTTAGATAGAAATTTAGATAAACCACGGGAAATGCTCTAAGAACCATCTCCACCTTTGTTCTCTTAGTCACCATCGCCTTCTTCTCACAACCCTGTTTTCACCGCCGGAAATTTGATAAAGTGACAAGTAGAGTTACAAAATTTTCTGAAATTGTTGAAGTCATGTTGCACTTGTTGGGAAAGACCAACTCCTGCAAATGCCGGTAAATACAATAATCTTCTCGCTTTTCATGGGTAGATGCTACCTCGCCATTTCCAATCCATCTTCTATCTTTTTTTTTTTTTTGTCAAACCAACCATTAGATCTTGGGACCCACTTACATGTGGGTACAAATTTAATGGTGAATTTGAAAAAAAAAAAAAAAAAAAACAATCAATGGAGATGGACGGTAAATACAAAAATAACATTTATGATAATATTAACAACAATCATTTGGAAAACCTCTGGATACACAGCATCCTTGACATATATTTCTTTTACACAGATAAACTAAACATGGAAAAGCAAACGGTAAACTTTTTAATTGGGTAGACTTTCTTGGGGTTTTAGGATGCGGGGTTGGGGTTAGGATTAGGGTTTTTGTTTAGGTGGAACAAAGATGGATTACGATCTTTAGGTGGAACAAAGATGGATTACGATCAAAGTTGCGTGTCATAGCATATAGAAACATTAAAAAAAGAAAAAAGAGTTGCCTCGAAAATTAGGCTCGTTTGGGTATGCGATTATTTTGGTTTTAAAAATTGTGAATGCCGAAGAAAAAAAAATTGAGATTATGTTTTAATGGTTTAGAGAATAAAAAATAAAATTGGAAAAAAAAAGTTTGGAAAAGGTGAATTAAATTGAATATATTTGGAAAATTAAAACTTAAATGGAAAAAAAAATGATTTATATCTAAATTAGAAAATAATAAAAAAAAACTAAAGAATAAAAAAAAAAAAAATTGAGTAATAAGAGTAGTTCTACCACCATTAGGTGTCTGGGGTGAATTGGCTATCTTTAAATAGTGGCTGAGGGTGGTGAATCATATAAGGGTGGTTGAGTCACTCCAAAAACTGTTTGGGGGTGGCTCCACCCCTAGGGGTAGTTCAGCCACCCCAAACACCTAAGTAGTGTATAATGAGCTAAACCTTAATGTATGCATGGTTCATTCAAACTATTGCACTAAAGCTCAACGGCATTTGTGGTTCAATCAAAGTTCAAGAATTTCTATTTCTACAAAACATTAACAATTGTCACTGTTTGGCACTCAAGTCTTGTCACTGAAAATTAAATAATAAAAAGAAAGAAAAATCATTGTGAGACTAGACAAAAACATCATACTACCTTAATCTCAAAGGTAGCACCACACCTCATGAAACAAAAAGAGATTATCATCTATATAGGGGACAAAGGGAGTATTTTTGTGGACGGTAAAAAAAAGAAGAGCATTTAAATCCCAAACGTAAAATATTTAACTAAGAAGTAAATTACAAAATAAAGAAAAAAAAACTAATAAATAAAGAATGCCCAAAAAAAAAAAAGAGTACGAAATAATTGAATAAAACGGCACTTTTGAGATGTTGAAGTCCATCGCAAATTTTAGAAGAAAAATTAGGGAGTTTTCCAGCAATTTTTTTTCACCTTCACGCACTTCCACCTCTGGTAGAATTCCCGTCAAATAGCTTCATAAATTTAAACAAAATTCTAAAAAGCTTTGAAATAATTCACTAATCCTTGAAATAATTCACCTTTATGAATTTTATCACTGTAACATAAATAGACATTGGCAATAACATACAGTAACACTTATTTTTAGTTCCGATGTACACATGAATACATATGAGACCTGAAACTTTTTTGTGAAAACCATATACAACAACTGATCATAAAATTGATGAAGGACGACAGGTAAGAGTTACAAGTGTACCTCGTTATTCCAGTTTCTCTTACAAACCCTTATAAGGCATGAAAAATTTCTGAAAATGTTGACTGTCATGCTGCCCCTTGTTGCAGAGGACTAATAAGTCCTGAAAATGCTAGTCAAATTTTGGAAGTGGAACAGTCGATAATCTTTCTCACTTTTCATGGATGCAAACTATTGGATGAACTACAACCCCATCTTAAACACCACCTCCCAGCACACGCCATCCTTGATACCCAGCCCACACACGTACTTCTCTATGCATAAACACCAAGCCAAGCACTGAAAAGATGGAAGTATATATTCTTATACAACTCAGATGGGTTTCCTGCACAACTTTCTGAAACATATTGAGGAACTATACTTTCTTTATCCGAACACTTGGAATTCTATGTATCAACAGCCTCTTCCATTCGCTCAAGGAGCTCTAAAATATTTCCAGCTTTTCTCTTGGCCCTATCAGTGCCATTTTCTGAGAGTTCCTTCAGTGCCTCTTCCGCACCAACTTCCCTTGCTAGTTTCAACTGCTGCGAATCACCTGTGCATAGAGACCACAGTACTGCAGCAGAATTCTCTCGATTGCGTGGAGAACCAGTTCTAATAACCTCTACCAGAACAGGAATTGGCTCAGCCTGGCCAATTGCTGTCTTCCCTTCAGGATGACTCGCAAGAATGGCCATGATTGCTAGTGCTTCATCCACCATCCCACCTCCAGCATCCTTCAACAATCTCATTAGTGGGCCCACGATACCAGCCTTTACAGCCTTTGCCTTGTTCCCCTGATAGATTGAAAGATTGAATATAGCGGTGGCAGCGTCCTTTTTCCCTCTAGGGGTCCCCTCGCAAAGTAACATTATAAGAGCTGGGATAGCCCCTGCGGCCCCTATTTTCACCTTGTACTCATCTATTACCGATAAACTGAAGAGAGTTGCAGCTGCATTTTCTCTAGCTTCCATGCTACCATTTTTCAACACGTCTACTATATCAGGTATGGCTCCTGCATTTACAATAGTTCCCTTGTTACTCTCATTGATGGAAAGGTTGAGAAGGGCTGTAACAGCATGCTCCTGGGTTCGGGGATCCGGAGAGGATAATAGTTCTACGAGAAGTGGTATGGCTCCTGCTTCAGCAATACACACTCGATTATCCGCATTCCTCTTTGCAAGCAACCTGAGCTCACCAGCAGCTGCTCTTTGCTCTTCCGGATTCTCATTTGCAAGTTTTTCCAACAAGGCCTCAACAGCAGCACGATCACAGTCGGAAGCTTTGCTTCCAGATTTCCTGCTTCTACAATTCGCTTGCTTTTTTGGCAGCTCAACACCATTGCTCTCACACCATAAAGCAATCAGACTCTTCAAAACGTAGTTAGGTGTTAGGGCTGTGTGCAACAGTGTCTGTTGTGTCTTGGGACAGGTTTTATGTCCTGCATCAAGCCATTTTTGAATGCAGGACCTTTCATAAGTCTGTAAAAGAGAAGAGTAAATGGTTCATTAATAATGGCTATCAATACAGAAAAATAGTTGTGAACTTAAACTGTGAAGGCAGCTGCCAGGTTATACCTGTCCAGTAGAGACAATCACAGGATCTTTCATCAATTCAAGAGATATTGGACATCTGAAATCATCTGGGATAACAGGAGATCTGTGTTTAATCAACCCCTTTTCACTCTCAGAGGTGTCAAATTGTGGACTTGCCATCAGTACCCACTCCTTAATCTTCTTAAACAACACTGACATTTCTTCTAAGCAGTCCCCCGGATCTCCATTACTCGAGACAACTAATTCATGGAATGCAAGTGATTCTTTCTTTACATCATTGATAGTCTTGAGATGTAGCTTTTCTGAAAGTCTTTTAAGTATTGCAGGGTCAAGGTCTTTTTCTTTCTGTGCTATGGCTAAATCCATGTCCAGTTGAAAATCAAGGGAGTCTTTTCTTCCTTTGGCTCTTTTGAATTGAGCATGTACTAGTTCAATCTGGAGAAAATAAAAAATTGTATTACTTACTTTCAAATTTACTAGTCCATAATCTGATACTAAATGTTACTTTTTGTAAAAGAAATCATCAATGGTCAATATTTTGATGTATGCAGTTAATTCTCTTCAAAATAAATAGGATTTGAAGAAGTACCTGTTCGCGAACCTCCTCAGATATATCAAGATAATCATAACGAATCTCACTCAAAGCTGCTTCAATTTGTTCTGTCACCTGATGGAACTTCTGTGCAATCTTTTCCCTTTGCAGAGCCTGTGACAAGCAAGAAGTTGCTTACCTCAATATGATAATATCAATTATTTACATCAACTAACTTGTTTGGGAAACAAGAAAAGAAATTAAGCCAAATGGTACACAGCAAAAGTATGTAGCTTCAAAGTCTGCGGGGAAAAAAATGCATTTAACAGCTTGCGGTATTGATGGTTATGTTCATTTGTATTAGACATTAGAATTACTTGCAAAAAAATCAGCTTTGTGAAATTCGTTTTCAACATGCAAATTCCAAATCCAATCTGATAAGAAAACATAACTTCCAAATTCTTCACCATTTGAACCCAATTCCCAAGCGAACAAAAACCAAAACAAAAAGAAACACACGCTCATATATTTCCTACTCCTTTCCCTCACTTTCCCTCGTTTTCTCAGCGACGGAACAGAAACCAACTCGACCCAAAACCCTACCTGGTAGAGCTTGCTCCCTCCGTTGACCGACCCGAGAAGGTCCTTAGCCGAATCCAGAGCGATTCTCAGCGATTCCAAGGCCTTGACCTCCTCTTGGCCGAGCTCTTTCTCGCTGTCTCTCAACTCCTCGAACAGAGGGCTCAGGAGCTTCACTCTCCGCACCAGGTTTCCGTACAACTTCTTGCACACGTTCCGGCACTCTGGCAACTCGGAGATCGCCCTCACCGACTCCACGAGTCGACTCAGAACCGAGTCCTCCGGATCATCCATCGGGCCCATTCGGGTCGCTCCGGTTAAAGCCACGAAATTAGAGAAATTGATTGAATTGAGGGATTGGGATTGGATGGGGAATGTTGGGGATGGGACGGACAAAATTGAAAATTCAGAAACGCATGGATTTGGAGAGGAAGATCGTGGATTGAGGCTGAAGAAAGAAACAAAAGGAGAATATAAAGAGTAGAAATGAGATTATTTATTAAATATATATGCGTATGTGTTTTGGTCGAAATGGCAATTGGAAGTAGAAACTTAGAATATGGTCGGGAATATGTTTGCTGTTGATCGTTGAATGCCGTGGTGATGAGGTTGTTGGAACGGAGAAAGAAAGAGATCATCTCTGACAAAATTGTCTTCTTTCCTCTGTGACAGAATTGTCCTTTTCTACACTATAAAGTATTGAAAACGTTGAGAAAAAACACAAGAATTTTTAAGCAATATTTACAATGTGATTGCATTATTGGAAGAACTTAGAAAGAAAAATTCTCGTGTTAATATATGCCTGGACAAAATGCAAATTTTTCAGTATCATTTTTTTTCCCTTCTAAAAACAATGTTTCACCAAAGTGTCTATTTGGTTTAGTAGTTTTAAAATGTGCAACTTAAAAAAATAAAAATTTTAAAACACAATTAATAAAGATGCGTTTTTTAAAATATAGTGAAACATTCGATAAAATCTATAAAAGAGTACATTTTTAAAAGTGAAAATTCAATTCCACATTTAAAATTGTATATTTTGAAAATGTATCCATTGCTTATTACACGAAAATATAGATTTTTTCACATTTTGAAACTGCATTTTTTCAAACACACTTCTAAACGGAATACTTTTAACGATTTTGTTTAAAAACGCGAGTTCGGCATGCGGAATCGCGGAGCCAAGCGCACTTTAAAATAATTTTAAAAAAAATTTATATTAGTAAATTGTTCTTCAAGTTCATTGATTTTAAATCTTTAAATCTGTTGAAGCAAAAATTTTGAACCGTCAGACCGGCGATAAAGCTCTTGCAAAACAGGACAAATGGTCATTGAAAGCCATCAGTTCCTAACTACATTAGGGAGCCTAAAATGCTTAAATCAGCAATAGCTGTTAAAAGAAACGAGATGAAATGAGTGAAAATAAGAAAATGTGCGCAACTAATTTTGGGGGATAGGGAGGCATTTTTAAAGGAGGATGCTCCTTAGTCCAATATGGTAATCATTAGTGTCAATGATGCATTATTTCCTTGTTGGGTATAAACATTAAAATAGACATTGGATAGATATCATAATCAACTGAAATATGGTAAGGTTTACTCTCTATGCGATGCTCTTTCCTTATGGATATTTGAATGGCCATTGATGGTAATTTGAGTTTTTATATTGGAATGACTTTAAGAGTGATTGATTTGTTAAAGAGAAATGATTGTTGTTCAACTTTTTGTATGTAAAGTTAAAGAAAAAAGTTGAATAACAAACATTTTTCTTTGTTAAATAAGTTTCATTCTGAGGGTGATGACATTAAATACGTTTCTTTGTAGAGAAAATCTACATGTGGTGACTATAACTGCTTGATTATTTTTCATATAGAGGCCGTGTAAATGGGCCTATGAGGTTATATGTATCTCATCCAAAATCTAAAATAAAACAACTATGTATATGTTTACCTTAGGGTTGTAAATCGTATTATATGGGTGGATAATACCCTTATTTTACATCCGCACTTTGCAGATGGTGAATTTTAGTGACTGTATCCTTATTCGTACTTTGCGGAATCCGCCCATAACTGCACACGTGTTGACGGTTTTTTTGTATTAACCGCCTGTGACATTTGCTTTGCATTTTTTGGGCCTTTTTTTTATGAAATTAATTTATGTGACTTTTTTTAAAGCTTTTTTGGATGGTCTTAATCCAATTTTTGAACTAAATACAGTAAATTATAATATGAAAATAATTGAATTATAAACATCGGACAATACAAATATTTATAAATTGAAAAACACGCGCGCGCGCACACACACACATATATATATATGAGTATGTGGATACAGATTTATTCGTCTTTGTCTATCCATATTTTGTTATCTTCTTGCATATGTGCGGATAGTAGATATGACATCCGCCCACTTGAAATTAAAGGTTACAAAACTGCTCACAACCCATGCGAATGGACGGAGAGCGGATGTGGAGTGGTTTTTAACCGGTCACTTGAACACACCTAGTTCAGCTTATCGATCTAGGGTTGTAATTGTCTTTTCACCAAATTCAGATTAATTTTATTGGACAAAATTCTTATAGAAATTCCATAAATATTATAGCACTGCCAAGTACTAAGGCTATTACCGACCAAATGAGAAAACCAATCGCGTGGACCAGGTACCTTTGCGCGTTATCATCAACGCAACAGATCCCTTCCCGCGCAGAATTGTCAATTGGACGGTCAGGATATTTCGAAGAACCTACTCGGAAGCCCGGTGTATGGTCTATAATCAAAGGACAAAGATATAAATGTGGTCAAGCCTCATACAATACAAGAACGGGTCATTCACCCAAAAAAAAAAAAAAAAAAGAACGGGTCAACGGCAGACAAGAAGCGTTAGGCTCGGGACCCATGATTGTTTAAATTACTAAAAAATAATTCATCAAATATATTGCGGTTGAAATATTCTACATTGATTAAGAACTAATACCCAAATTAAGATGGGCCTTAACAAACTAATTAGTGGATCAACATCGATTCAAAATATTGAATTTATCAAACATATCAAAGTACATAAATTTTAATTGACTATCTCTGGGATAAAAAAAAAAATGCCACATCAGTGTGCGTGTATTTAGTTCACTTTACTTTACTTTTTTTTTTTTTTTTAATACGTGGATACATTTTTTGTTTATGGACATTTTAAATGATCTGGCCTTTTTAATGATGTGTTATTCATAGGGCGATGTATCGTGACATGTGACTGATGTGGACCTATAGTAATGCTAATTGTCTAATGTATACCCATGTTTACGTGTTACTGTTTATAATAATAATAAAAAAATATGAAGAGTGTGATTTGGTAATGGAGTATACAAATCAATTATAAACTGAGAAAATGGCATAGAAATTAACTCCGGCTGATTATTACTCACACTCGCCGACAAGCTAACCGGCTAGATGGCATAGAAATTTGAAGCCACCTAGTCTTGACGTGTCAAGTTGGGCTTGGTCAACTTCGTCTTAAAATTGGACATGTGGTATAGAGCAGACTGTGCCGACGGAACATAACATGCATGACATACCAGGTTACAGACGTAGAAGAGCCATTCAACAACTTGTCATGACGTGGACGCCATGGCGGAATGAGTGGGCCTACATATGCCATCATGTCTTTTGCTGTAAGATGATATTAAAGCTTTTTTTTTTCTTTTTTTACGTTACTTTATTGAAACTATTTAATACGAAAGAATTCTAAGAAGCTACTTGCATTTCATTACTAACGTATATAAACCAACTTTTTATAAAAAAAATTTAATTTAATAATATTGTGTATTTTGTATTATTTAACCCGTGCATCGTGCAAACATTTTGCTATTATAAAATAAAAATGAAAAAGCTACTGTTTCTACCAAGTGTTACAAAACTAAATAAGAGCTATTTTTCATAAAATAATCAGAATTGGTGTACCTTATAATAAACCCCTAAACCAGCCCACTTTTGATATGATCTTAAGTCAAGTCACACCCATTATTGATGACAAGAGACACTAGCTGGCCAAACGCTAATTGTATCTAGTCAATCAAAACTTGAAGGTATTTAGGCTCGCCAAACTTAAATTGATTAGGACAGCCGAGCTAAACCTATTACGAGTAAGCGGACGCAGAAAGTATTAAGAGGAGTTGCTTTCATAGAATTTCAGCCTTTGCCACTTGGATCACCGATATTTCATTACAGTTAAAAAATGACGAAAATATGAGCTAAGAGAGTAGAGGCCACAAAATCAAATTGTGTTAAGCCCCAAATCTCCTCCACAAACAACTATGCGTGAAAAATACTCTATAAAAGGAGAGGATCAAAGGAAGTAGATCGTTGAGGGGTATTATATTGTGTATTATTTAACCCACGCATCGTACATGTATTTTGCTGTTATATAACGAAGATGGAAGCCTCGATTTCTATTATGAAGTCGCAAAATTAATTAAGAAACTTTCATAAAATAAGCAAAATGACATGGTTCACTTACATTATTTTATATAAAACTATTTTACGAAAAAAAAAAAAAAACTCTGAAATTTAAAACAGCACTTATAAAAAATTTATTAAATGAATCTTTGCTTATCAATACTTATGTTTTTTTTATTACAATTTATGTAATAGATAAATGTTTGGTGGTTATTTATTTCATTGAACTCTTGATGTGCGTTTTAGAAGCTACTGATCATTAATTTTTTGTTAACGGGATAATAAATTTTTAGAATTAGATTATCCACTTATTTAAAACAAATTGTTCTGCAAATTCTTATTTAGTGATAAAAAAAACTTATTAGTTGCTATTAAACATTATTAGGATTCCAAATTTCCAATTGAAATTAGACCTTTTTACAATTGGTTATAGAAATTCTCTCTTCTTCAGGGTTCATGCAAGCTAAAAGAACCACATAAGCCACACAAAAATGCTACTGAACAGTCTAGAAGCCGCTAAACACCTGCAAACCCGCCAAGGGGGACAGATTTACATCCAAGTATATAACCACATCCTACTTGCTAGATCACCCTATAAAAACCCAAATTTTTATCATAAAAACTCATAGAAAAACTCAATGTGGGGAAGGGGAAAGAAAATAAAAAACGAAGGTGACATAACCATCCTTAGAACAGTTAAGAATGAGTTAAATGAATGATTCGGTCCATCAAAAGAATATGGATCGCCAAAGAATGTGATTAAAGTAGGCAAAGTTCTGAAAACGGAACAAAATATGGACCAGTAAGGGACAGGAAAGGGCATGACCTTCTCGAAATCATTTAACCATTTTTGGATCCCTAATGCAAGGGATACAAATAGGGGCATGACTCTTAAAATACCTTTGAACCCTATCTAAACACATTCTGGTTTAACAACACAATCATCAGTAATCGGTTGAAGATAACAAATACAACCGTTAGCCAGCGCAGGGATAACCCAAACACAAACAGAGAGATAGCTAGCCACAAAAAATAGAGAGAATAGAAAAATACAGTTAAAAAAATAGCAAAAAATTTTAAGGAACAATAACACCAACGGAGGGCAGGGCGGAGGATGGTGGTGTGGACACGATTGTAGGTTGGCACATGTAAGCCACTCATTAGCGTGTAAAGACCACGCATCGACAGTGGATGCCATGAGGCAAGAGACCACTATAGAAGACCGGCAATAGCGTACATAACTTAAGGTACCAAAACAAAAGAGCTTAAAATAAACCAAAACAATCAAATGGGCATTAACTCATTTGATTGCATAGTGCAATGTCTTGTTACTTGATAACTATAATTATTTTTCGTTTATGAGAAACAACCAAAAAAATAAAAAAGAAAACCCAAATAACTGAGAAACACCAAAAAGCTGACAAAAAAAAAAAAATAGTATACAAAAGAAGAGAAGCTTCGAAAATCCACATGAGTACCATTTATACTTGTCATTTTCCACCGATCTTTCTACCTACCCTTCGGCCCATGAGATTTATTGAAGCATAAGCCCATACCAACCCCTTAATTGCCAGAGCCCACTTCCTTGTGCCCACCACCTTCAGTAGTTGTATCTTGTAATTTGGGCTTAAATTTTCTTTCGTCAGACCTGAACCCAATTGGAATCTGGTCCACTTCCAATTTACTTGGCCATCTGTCCACTTCTCTTTTAATGGAAATCAGGAACATTCCCACAATTTATACATTAAGAACCATGTTTTACTTGGTTGGCACCTTGTTGAATCAATAACGTAGAGAATTCAGTATTTCTTTTTTTGCCTTTTTTTTTTTGTTTTGTTAAGGAATTCATTGTGTTTAACTTCAATCAAGTAAATTTGGATTTCAAATAGATTGCTTACCACATTCTTGAGTTTTCATATATTTTAAAGATTTTGGTTTTGTGATCTTTAAATTGTATAATAAAACAACGGAACCTGGCATATACACCAAAAATTTTGGCCCCCGTGGTGATGAGATGTATGTGATCTTATGGTCAACAAAAAATGTCAGAAAGTATAGCATATGTATTAATGATTGTTATTTTAAATTTATATAGGAAAAAATTTCATTTCAGTGGCAGAGTTTTCAGGTGAGTCAATTTTTTCCTCAGTAGCCGAAACAATTAATTCAGCCTTTGGCATTTCTCCTCGTAACATTTTTCTTCTTTCTTGTGACAGAACGACATTAAGGAGTACCAACCAAGCATTAGTTTTAGAGTTTTCCCAACTCTATGACCCTTTTCATGGTTTTGAGCTCATGGAACTGACACCATCAATTTTTGCCAGTGGCATGGTGTTACATGCTGTCACTGTCGTCGGCATCGGAGTGTCATGGAGTTGCGCTTGCCATCTCATAAATTTGTGACCTAATCTTAATTTTTTGATGTCTAAAGGTTGGAACTTGGAAGAAAAGCCTTGAATAATGTGAATGATCTTTAAGGGGCTTTCATAAAATAATCAAAATGATATGGTTCACTTACATTATTTTATATGAAACTATTTTACAAAAAAAAAAAAATCCTTTGAAATTTAGAACACCACTTATATTAGATTTAATAAGTGAATCTTTGCTTATCAATACTTATGCTTTTATTGCAATTTATGTAATAGCTAGATAAATGTTCGGTGGTTATTTATTTCATTAATACTTATGTTTATGATTTATGTAATACTAACACACTAATATAATAGAGTATACATATTAGTGTCGTGGGAGTTAGCCAAAGAATGAGGAGCAGATTGTGCAGAAATTCTATGGGAAGTTAGAGCTCAGATTTTAGGAAAGGGAGATTCCGAAAGACAGCAGAAAATGTGAATATAAATTAAATGATTAAATTTATCTTTTTATATTAGCTTAGAGTAGTACATGTCTGCCTCAGCGGACGTATAGCGTTAGAATACTCTCACGACGTTTAAATCTACTCATCAGCTTAAACTTTTGAGATAAATAATAATTTTAAATGATATCAGAGCAAAAATTCTGAATTTGAACCTAATCTTCATCTCCATTTTTCACTTTACTCTGCGGAGACGCTGGCCCAAAAGGAGAGAAAAATGAAAGGAAAAGAGGAAAAAGATAAAAAGAGAAAGAAGGGGGAACCTGGCCATACCCAGACAATTTTGGGCCCCGTGGTGTAAATTATCAAATGAGGGGAAAATCATTGTCCAGCATTTTTATGTATTCAGGTGCACAATTTTGAGAAAGAGTCCATTTCTTTATCCTCAGAGTGGCTGAAACAACTAAATTAGCCCACGGGATTTCCCGCCTCAGCATTATTTGCATCCTTCACAATCGTTTAAACAAGAGAAACGCTACAGGTACTAAAAATTTTACGAGGAAAGCCTTACCAAATGATGTGGAACCAACGTGGCTGAGCCACGGGTGTTAGAGAAGAGAAAAAATTTCAGAAGGGCACTCGACGTGATGTCAGGGTACTGAGAGCTGACAAAAAAAATAAAATTGAGAAAATGCATTGGTTTCTCTCTCCTCCAAGCTCTCCATCTTCTGAGAGCTTTCCATCTTCTGGATTCAGCCCTCCGGAGAAAAAATTTCAAAACTCCATTTTTTTGTGAAGTTCAAGACTCCATTTTTGCTCACTCATTTACGGAGCAAAGCCGATTGAGATGACAATTCAAAACCCAGCCAACTTCATCTTCTAGATTCAGCTTTCGGAGAAAAAATTTCAAGACTCCATTTTTTTTTTTTGAAGTTCAAGACTCATTTTTTGTCACTCATTTACGGAACAAACCCGATTGAGATGACACTTCAAAACCTAGCAAACCCGCACTACCACGCAGAAATGAAAACTTTACCATCGAACTCCCGGATCAGCTTCCACAACAGAAGAAACTAAGCGAAACCCAGTTTTCTTTCACCCAAAATCATCCAAATTCCCCAATAATCAGCCTTCCAATCCATAAATCGAAATCAAACAAATAGTCAATTACAAAAACACTGGCTAAAACCCCCAAACCTCGTGGCACTGGAACTCGCCCGGCTCGACGAACTGGACGGATCTGCCCCTCCGGCACGTACCGTTCAACGTTTTTTTTTTTTTTTTCCCTGGATGGTTCTCAACCAGGGTATCTCTAAACGAGATTCCATCACTTTGAAAGCGGGAAACTTGTTGTTCAAGCACCATCAACCGCCCCATCACATGGCTTGCATTTGCATCCATCTTCTCCCTCATTCCCTTCAACATCTTCTTTGCCATTTCTAGCTACTTCTCTGCCAACAAACCCTGTTTCATTTCTTCATGAAGCTTCTTTCTCTCAATCTGCAATGCATCAACCCTCATCTTAAGCATGTTAATCTCCAAAATTTTGTTCTCTAATTGCCTTCGCAACTGTTCAATGTAAGATTTCTCTTATTTCAGACCATGCAATTCAAGCTGTTTCCTTTCAAGGGTCACTTTCCTCTGCTCCACTTCCTCCACTAAACTCTGTAACAGCCTTATCTCTGTCACGTTACTCAATTCCTTACCACATACTAGATGTTGAGAATAAGGTTGTATATTGAATCACACATAAAACTGTACATGAGGGGCCTATTTATATAGGAATACAATAGAGCTGTACATATCAATAAGCCATGTGGGACAATGAATAATATATACTAATATATTCTAACATCCCCCCGCAAACTCAAGGTGGAATACGAGAGACCAACTTGAGGTTGGAGATAAGATCACGGAACCGTCCTGGAGGATGTGACTTGGTGAGGAGGTCTGCGAGTTGATCACGAGATGAAACAGAATGAAGCTGTAGTGAGCCCTGAAGAAGATGATGACGGACAAAGTGACAATCAATCTCAATATGTTTGGTCCGTTCATGAAAAACGTCATTGTGAGCAATCTGAATAGCACTTCTGTTATCACAGTAGACAGGAGTAGGAGAAGAAAGAGAAACACCCATATCCTGTAATAGCCAGCGTAACCAAAGAAGCTCTGAGGTGGTGTCAACTAGAGCACGATATTCTGCCTCAGTGCTAGATCGAGCAACAACAGTCTGTTTCTTACTTCGCCAGGAAATAAGAGAGGTGCCAAGTAGAAAACAGTAACCTGTGGTAGAACGCCGATCTGTAGGATCACCTGCCCAATCAGCATCAGTATAGGCATGTAGCTGAAGAGGGGATTGTGAGGAGAAGTGGAGCCCATGAAATAATGTCCCTTTTAGGTAGCGAAGAATACGAAGGACAGCGGAGAAATGGGTGGAGCGAGGAGCAGCCATGAACTGACTCACCTGATGAACAGCATAAGTGATATCTGGTCGAGTGACAGTAAGATAGACAAGACTGCCAACCAAATGCCGATACAAAGTAAAATCACGAAGAGGTTCCCCATCATGAGGAGTGAGACGAGTATTAAGCTCAGTCGGGGTGTCGACGATCTTACTGTCTGTGAGATTTGCCC
>FXXK01002385.1:19203-32155 GCA_900184695.1 Betula pendula | reverse complement strand
AACAACCTGTGAAAACCGCTGCAACTACTGACCGCATAGCCAAAAGTCACCCAATGCCTTTCATCAGTCCATCGCAAACATAACGTCTTACCATGCAGCGAAATAAACCAGCCCCACCACTCCAAACAAGTGCTTGAAACACAGCAGAACCGTAAAAACAAACCTGCCCATCAAGTCTCTCCCTTCCTCCAAATTAGAATTGAAATCAGTAAGGACCCCAAGAGGAAACCCATTGTACTGGAAATGCAAATGGTCCAGAATCACTAGAATTGGGACGAAATGACCAATACCCAAATCAAAATTTCACCTCCTCATGTCCAAATCCTTAGTCAATCTATAAAGCCATATAACAAACACAAATTGGACAAAATCAGAGAGTTGAAGCTATAGTTGATGATCGTTAGTAGGTGAACAAGTTGGAGGTTGATGAGGTCTGGGAAAAGGAGAGGAGGCGCTTGAAGTGGCAAAAGGAAGGAGGTGTTCAAGGATCCAGGGGGCTGGTCATCTTAAGTGGTGCAGCATTGGCAATGGGGATGGTGGATGTTGACGAATCTGAAGGTGAGATGAGAGAGGGACAAATTGAATTGGTGGAAGTAAATTTGGGGAAATTTGAATTGGGACAGCATTTAGTTTGTGCAGGTTCATGTCCATATATATTTCAAATCTAAAACTTGGTTATAAGAAGTTAGGAATATGGTCACAGAAGATAGAGACCATGAACAACAAATATTTTCAGCCAAAAATTGCATGTTTTAAATAAAGGAAATAGACGTGATTTATAGTAGAAAGACCATTTGCTATCCAGTCCTAACTTTATTTTCCTCTTCTCTCTTCCTCCATTTTTCTCTATGTTTCTTGTACCACAAAAAAGGCAAAGAAAAACAACTCAGATACTTGTAAATCAAACCCCTAGATTTCTCTATTGCCTCCCTAATATATATGTGTATGTTTGTTTTGTTTTACTTTATGAGTAAGTCAAATTTTATTGAAAATAGCGTTAGGCGCCCCTAAGTACTCAAAAAGTATACAAAAGGAATACCAGATCTATTGGGTTTACTGAATCAAAGTTGGTATCAGAACAGATTTCAGTCTACTCCCATGGCTGCTCATGGTAGAGAAGGACATGAGCGAGGACAAATAGGCCTAAATCACAAAGATGACAGAACTAAGGCATACAGTTGAGGAGAGGTTGGTTAGGCTGTCCAAGCTCTTTAGCAAAGAGAACTTGCAGCGGTATGGAAGGAGTTCCAAAAGGCAACCATGAACCCTTGGGCATATTGCATATTGAAAGTTGACATCAAGGATGAGGAATATACAAATCTCGAATAAGACAATGAAGACATCAATCCATTCCATGGAAAGTGTTATGAGAAAAAACTGCATGCAGTCCTGGACTAGAGGAGAGATTAGTGAGAGCTCTTCATCTATGCATGGGTGGTGTAAGGTGGAGGGTGCTGAATTTATGGTGTTATGTACGCTGAAGATTATTTGAATTAGGAATCCAACGTTGAATACTGACTTGAGTGGAAACAAATGTCAGATGAAAGAAAGGTATAGCTTGTGAGGCTGAAGTTACAAGGAGCAGTTTGGAAGAAAGTTGAGGAGCAACATGATCATCAAGGTCAGCCGAAAATATGCAGAAAGGACCATATGAAAACAAAGATGAGCAAACAAGTTTTTCCAACCCATTACATGATAGATCTGTAGTGAGACTTCTAAGGACTGAAGCAATACAATCTGAGCGTGGAAGCATATTCGTCTGAATTTAATAATTTATCCATTTGTGTTGATATATCCATGAAACTAATGACCATCTTTTGGGATTGAGTCCATCTATTCAAGATGAGATAGGGGTTGTTAGGCTCACAAATTTAGAGAATGCAAGGGAACATGCTTTGTGGGCTGAAGCAAGCATACTAAGGCTTTGACCAAAAGTCTTTAACAACAAGGACTGCTGGTTCTCAACAGGGTTCTAATACTGTTTGTTAGTGAGCTGATTAAACAACTCCACATAATGACAGAGGAGCAGAAAATTCCAACTGCAATGGGATGCAAATAAAAAGTGAAGGAAGTTGCTACAAGTGGGATGCCAATAAATAAAGGCAGAAACTCTATTTTTGTTGTTACATTGTGGAGAGAGAAGCCATTCATCTTATTCATGTCCACGAGGAAGGGTTCTCTTGGCTGAATGTAAGGAGATAGAAGAGATACGAATAACTGGTATTCCGTGATTATGATGATAGAGAGGAAGAAATGAGAGTTTGGTGGTTAGAAGAATTTTAACAACAGCTAACTCAAGCAATACTGAGGATTGGCGACATTGAAATATTTTTCATTGACAAGGTCTTAAATGTGATATTAGATGGGAGCGCAATGAAAACATCATCTTCCAGGAAGCTGATAAAAAACTTAAGGTACCAATAGAGAAGCACCCGCATCTATACAAAATTGTTGAAGGAAAATTTTGTGATATGCGGCTCATTTTACTTTATTCTCGGTATTATGCATTAATTACTTTCCATTTTAGATTGTAATACTTTTCTATTAAAACACATGTACATGTCTCGTCGATCATCAAGGAAAATAAGACTTCTTCCCCTACTTCTTCCTCCAATTTTTCTTCTTCTCTTTCAATTTGGAATCAAAGCGTTAGAATCCTAGGAGATAGGAGTCTGTCGGTGGTGGTACGAGACCAAAAACTCAATCAATGACCCTTGCATTGTCCGACTGCTAACGCCAGGATGATAGGAGCTACAGGGTTATGCTCAGGGTCTCATGCGCATGTTCTCAATGTATCCCGTTGGTGGTCGAAGCACGGTGGTTCTAAGGTCCCGTTGTCTCGCAGAGAAAACGGCAAAAAGGTATTTAACCAAAAAAAAAAAATGACGAAGTTTAAGCTACCAGATGTAAGGGAAAGATCAACCAAGTTCTGATACCATGTTAAGTAAAAAGAAAATGGAAGAGAACTTGAATATTGGAGGGTTTGCAGCCCTCAATCCATTTCACATAAATAGGAGAATTAGTTACAATGATTGGGCTAGTAGGGACAGATTTCCTTCTAGAAGAGTACAACATAATGAAGCCTAGCATTCTATAAGTACTCTCAACAGCTTCCCTAAACCCCCTTCCTTTCCCTAAATTTAGGGAAAACCCCCCAAAAACCCACCTTCAGCAAATTTCCTAAATGTTTCCTAAACTAACCTTGAGCAGCAGTGCTACCCAAGATTTTGGGTAGCACTGTAGCAACCCCATCCATTATTAATCTTGGGTAGCACTGTAGCAACCCCATCCATTATTTTAATCAACAAAAAAACATTCTCTCTCGCCTTTCCCTCATTCCCAGAAGAACCCACTCCAACACTTCCATAACTCTGCTTGAAATTGTGCTTCGAAAGCGGCTTGAGCTCTAGCGAACCCAATTTCTGATACTGGGTCAAGGCCGAAACTCCAACATTGCTCGAATTCTCTACTTCTCCATTGTTGGCAGTGGAGGAGGTCAGAGATGTTACTATTACCAAGCCAGATATTTCATTTGCAATTAGTGTTGTTAGTCAATTCTTGGAGACTCCTTGGGTTTCACATTGGGAAGTAGTCCCCTGTACCATTCAATATCTGAAGAGAGCTCCTGGACTTGGGATACTGTATAGACCAAATGAACATCTCAAGGTAGAAGGTTTCACTAATGCAGGTTGGACAGTTGCTCCCTCAAATAAATCAATCTACTTACAAAGGATATTGTACATTCTTAGGCGGTAATTAGGTCACTTGAAAGAGTAACAAATAGACAATGGTGGTGCGATCCAGTGTTGAAGCAAAGTACAAGGTGATGGCTCATTTCACTAGTAAATTGGCATGGTTACAACATTTACTTCAGGAGATTGGACGTTCAGCTCCTACTCCTTTCCATTGTTTTGTTATAATTCAATGCAAGAACCAAACACATTGAGGTTGATTGTTATTTCATTCGAGACAAGATACTCAATGGGGATATATCTAAACCATTCGTGAAGTTAAGAGACCAGTTAGCTAACATGTTTACAAAATCTGTGTTGTAATCGGTTAGAGTTTATTTATTCCAAGCTGGGTTTATATTATATATATGCTCTAATTTGAGGGGGAGTGTTAGAAAGGATTTTGTTATATGGGCATTTTGGTGTACATGGGCATTTTAGTCAATCTGATGTATTTTTCAACATATATAATAAAATGTGTGAAGTAGGCTATGTATCATTGAAACAAGCCTCCTCTTTCTCTTCATATTTACTCATGCAAACCAATTCACAAATATCATCTAGCATCCATATGTTGGACCTAACAAGATTTGAGAATAATCCCAAAACACTAAAAAAAAAAAACAAAAATTATGAGATGGTGGCAACTTGGTATGCAGAAGGATCATCACATCTGATTGTTAGCTCTCAATCAAGTAGGGTTTATGACTTTGTTAGACTCTTTTATAATGGCTCTAGGATTTCATGGATTGGCATCCGAATCGGGTAGCTTATGCCTATCCCTTAGTCTCCCTTATAAATCTCATTGTACCCATGTTAAAATTTTGAGACACCGTATGAGTAGAGCCTTATCAAGTGCACAACCCATCAACATTAATAACTTCAAAATGAATCTAACTTTATACTTAAAAAGATTATCTTTTAAAAAAAAATAAAGGATGAGAAGCATACCTGTAGTACAGACAACAAGAAGAAAAACAATGGGTCCACAAAAACTGCCACCAAGCAAGAAATGACAAAAAATTTGTTCCAATGTTGCACAACTTTAGCATGAGGATTCATGACACCAGGAATATATTGTTGGAGAAAAGAATAAAATCTCCTAGCCCAGCCTTTAGCATCCCCATAGAGAGCATTATGGAACTATAAACATTCAAAATAAGGAAGACTGCATAAGATCATTGAAGTATTGTATGCATACTAAAAGAAAAAAAAAATTTTTGTATACCATTATTCTAGATAACAAAAGCTATTAATAGTAACAGATGACAAGTCAAAGGAAATAATGGTACAGTAAAATGCATGTGCAACCTCAAGAAAATTTTTCTGAAAAGATAGATAAATAAAGTATTTGGATAACAACTACAACTACAACCGACACGCATTGACATCTAACACCACCTCCAACAGCAACACCACTGGACAGAAAACTATAACCACCAACTCCACAGAAATCTGACAACCCCTATTGATGATAACTGTCAACCCCATCCCCATTGACATCTGCACACCTTCATTAAAAAGCACTATAAGCACCACCTCCTTCTGCTCTTGTAATCACCACCAACACTTCCTCCGTAACAAAATCAACATCAGCTCTACCAATCCCATTACTCCACCGCCACTTCAATAGCACAGATGTGATTACTAGGCACCCTGATCACAGCAATTATGTCCATTGCCACCAAAACTGTTACTAATACTTCTAAATACCAGGCCCACACAACTTTCTGCCTTTTAATAGACAACATAGCAACTACCAAATATTCTTTTTGCTTTCAACCCTAAGCAAAGTACAAAATGCAAAAAGATCTTATATAATGCCATTCTTATTTCTCAGAGAACTGAAATAGTTTCAAAGAGAATATTACCATACAAGACTAGATTTAGGACAGCAGCACTTAAATTACAAGCCATTTGTAACATGTTCAAGGCCACTAACACAATTAATTTTCATCCCCTTTGAAGACAAAAGCGTGTGTATTATTCTTTTTTGTGTTTCTTTTACTATTCTTTTCCTGGGGTTGGGGAATGGAGGAATGGTTCACAGCTGACAAAGAGAAATTCAAGCTTAACGAAAAATGTACCCCTACACCAAAAACTAAAGCCCAACACAGTTAGTTACAGAAGTTAATGAAAATGCTTTTGGTAACACCAAGAGAGGAGTTCAAGTGGCAAGGAATTCAAGGGATCTTTTCATCACGTCCATTAAACACATGCCATGTGTCTCAGTCAATCAGGCCCAACCCTCGGTCAATCAAGACCCCCATTCTGCGCATTAAATGTGAGTCCGATAAGTCCCATCCAAGTTAACTCCGAGTCAAATCAGTTTGACACAATCGCATCGTGCAGGCCCAGTAGATCGGACTCCTAGCTCAGTGGGCTTTCGTTTTTCCCTCCAAAATTCCTGACTGTGACACATGTCCACCCTCGGTCAATCAAGCTAGTTAGAAACTTTCTTAGCTCCACGTTTTTCACCCCGTTTTTTGGTCTATTTCGTCATATCTCTCTCGGGTCCTTCCATAATTAATCGATTGGCTGATATCACGCACTTGGTAGTAATTTGGGCGTAACTTGGGCTATGAGAGTTGGAATCACGCATAAGACCCAAATCTGGAAAGCTCTCTTCGGCACGCATGCCTTGGTCACCCAGCAATGCTCGGTGAGAGTATTTTCGAGCTCAAAATCCATCGTCTTACCTTCAAAACCTTATTTTTTTCATACTCTATCTTATTTCGACCTTAGCAGTTATTTTATGCATTTTGTTATTTCCTTAACAAGTAAAATATGCATTTTATTATCCTAGGTGTTACAACTATGTTGTGACAACAGAGCTGCAATTAATATTGCTCACAATCCAGTCCAACATGAACAAACCAAGCATGTCCAAATAGATTGACATTTTATTAAAGAAAAACTACGAGCCGGTATAATCTGCACACCATATGTGAAGGCAATGAAACAACTTGAAGATATTCTGACAAAAGGAGTGTCAAGTAGCGCTTTCCATGCAATTTTAAGCAAGCTGGGCATGCGACCTCAGCTTGAGCGGGAGTGTTGCTGTGTTTATTTTATGTTATTTCATTATTATAATATTATGGGCATTTATGTACGTTTACAATATGTGGCAACTATAAATAAAATATGAGCAAGAAGAAACCTAATTCTGAGTTATCTTCTCTTTTCTCTCTCTATTTTTCTCTCTTTTCTTGGTAACTTGTTTCAACTGTGGAGGCATATCTACAGCATTTGTGACGTCTGAAGATCAACTTGATGAAATGTTTACAAAGCCCTTATGTCATAGCCGGATAGAATTTATATGTTCCAAGTTGGGCTCATATTACATATATACCCCAACTTGAGGGAGGGTGTTAGAATAATAAGCTATGCACATATTCTAGAAGGGGTGTGATGTGTCCCTATTCAAGAAACATGGTGAGGTGTCCTTAGTGAGATTAAATTCATCATTTCCTATAGACTAATGCTATATGCTGGATAAGTATCCACCTTTCATACACCAAAGCTAATGTGGCGTGGTCCCTCATAGCATTTGATGGATGGAAATGGTTTTTTAGTTAGGGGAACCACTCCACATCAGCTTTTGGTCGATGAAAAGTGGATACTTGTCCAGCATATAGCATTACTCTTTCCTATAAGCTTAAACTTTTAGGATAATTGATTATTTAACATGGTATCAGAGTTAGTAATTTAATATGATATCAAAGCTGAAGTCCTAAGTTCAAACCTTGACTCTACTGTTTATCCTACATTTCAATTGTAATGGTCCACGTGTTGTCTACTCCCACACGTAAAAGTGAATGTTAAAATATTAATTAAATGATTAACTTCATCATCAAACTCAAAAACTATGCTACAAGGTAGATATCAAGAGTGAATTTTTTAGCTATGATGCAAGCATGTGGTTAACATAGGGGACAAACAAAGCAAATAATACAAGGCCAAATGAAATATTGTAGTAAATGTCTAGGAAAAGACAGGAAGAACACCCTTTAGGTTAAGAAAGAAAAAACACCTTAGGATCAAATACAGATGAAGCTTNTTGAGTTCTTTTGTTGAGCTGCTTTGAAATTGTGATAATATGTTGGGCAAGTTGTGCAATAAGGATCATTGCACATCCCCAACTGCCCAGACCTCAGTAAATGTTCATTTTTGCCAGTGTAGTTGTCATGCGGCCAATCATCCTGATCCTTTCCTTTCGAAGAAGGAATGTTTCCCGCCGAAGGTTCCACTGTTTTGCATCCTGTTATAGTTTGATTTGGCCAAAAAGGGTTTTCAGGTTTACGGCCAACATATAATGGACCACTCATCTGTATGAATGGAGTTCTTCTTTCACTCCGTAATGGACCAGTATGACCCACAAGGATAGTTTCACTTTCATAGGAATCCATTGAGTTCATAGGAATGGAAATTGATGCACTCCTTGACCTGTAAGCCAATTTCCGGAATTGGGAATCCACATGTTCGTCCGATGACTGCCCATTTGTGTCTGAAAGCATAGGTATATCGTCTTTCTCAAAACCAGCCATCTTCAGTTGACTAGATCTGCAAAAAAAAGTATAAAATAAATATTCGGAATGCATATATACATGTGCTAGCACTGCATTAATATTTGAAAGCAAAAATTTAATATAACTCCAGAAATTTTTAAATAAAGGAAGCAAAAGGGGTAGCACGAGAAAGATCCAAAGTTCAAATGTCAGTAGAAATCATAGTTTAAAATATTGCTACTATATCTCAATATCTCGCACTATATTGGTACCAGTCATGATAAACAAGAACGATATTTAAACTATTGTTCAGAAATGTATCAGCCAATATCACATATTTATCCACAACTCCAATATTTAAACTCTTGTTCAGAAATATTGTGAAGAACATATGAAAATTCTAGAAGAAAAAAAATGAAACATATCTGGTGATATATCAGGTTTACTGGCCAATAAAGCAGAAAAAAATCAAAAATCTATCAGAAAACATCAAACTAATAAAATAATCAAATATAGGCATGATATTGTATCATCTTTGCCAGACAACTCCGATATCTCTGATATTTTTGAAATTTAAAACCTTGGTAACTATTCCAGGTAAGAATAACTTTATTATATTGATATGCAAGGAAGAGAAACACATTCCAGATAAAACTTGGTGGACCATAAAAATATTATTTATTTTGTTAAGCTTGCAGTTCAAATTTAGAAACATTCACCCGATTGACTTCCAAATTAACATAGGAAATTAAGCTTATCAGAACTACAAGTGGGAGAGCCACAATCTAGTGGCTCAACAATTAATAACTAAAAGAACACTAGGTAAATAGATGTCAGTGAAGGCACTAGTACCATTGATTAGTTTTTTGGGATTCCAAACAATGTTAATTTCAATCCACAAAAACAGAAAATAAACAGAAAGGATTCGCAATAGAGTTTAGTAAGTAATTTGCTTTCCTAGTGCATGGCAGAAATATATCAATCATGCCACCACAAGATATTTTTGCCTATTTCATATATGAGATTCAGTTCTTAACCCCATGGCCTTTCCAAAAAATCAAATGCCACATCCCCAAATAGATGAAAACAATACTATATTCCTAAGGCTATTCATTCACCCCTCACAATCTCTAGTGCTTACTCAAGATTGTCACAAAACTTCTCCTTTATTTATTTATTTTTTTTATCTCATGTAACAAATGCAATTTTTCAATTCTTGTTGTTTCTCTTGTTCAAAAAAAAAATTTCAACGGCATATAAGATCACATATTTTGCCTTCAGCCTACTCTGTGCGACAAAGTAGCAGGTTATCCTACATGGTGAATAAATTATAACACAGATGCCCCCATATTCTAAAAATAATAATAATAGTAGTAATAATAATAAGACGAAGAAGAAGAAAGCTCTAATCTTGTTTTTCCTTTTCAGCAACCTTATATTTCATTTTTCATAATATGCTAAAAAAAATGTTTTTCTTTTCTAAAGGAAACGAAGCTTTTCCAGAGGAGCTGGGGGATGTTTTCTAGTGTTACTAAATTTGAGGTAGGAGATAGCTCCAAAATTAGATTATTGCATGACATGTGATGTCTGGTGTGGGAGATAAGACCCTTAAGGAAGCTTTTCCGGATCTATATAGTATTGTTTGCATAAAGGATGGTTTCGTAGCATTTCATTTGGAGCTTTCTAGTGGCTCCCTTTAGTGGAGTGTAAGCTTTATTAGAGCAGCTCATAATTGGAAGAAGGATATCTTTGGTTCGTGATAGAGTATGTTTTTTTTTTTTTAAAGCAAAAGAGGGAAAGGGGAAAAGGGAGTGTTAGAGTATGTTGTTCTAGGTGTTTTTCGTTTCCTTGTTTCTTCCAAGCTGGGCTTATATGATTGTTGTAGTTTGTTGAACGGTTTAAACAGAAAAGGCGGAGGCGCATTACTGTTTTGTTGTTACGTAACCTACCTCACACATCTTATTATATAGGTTTAGAAAAATATAGCAATAACCAAAATACCTTCAAACCCTAGTGACTCACAAACCTAATAACTCTTCTAACACTCCCCCTCGAGTTGAAGCATATATATCATATAAGCCTAGCTTGGAAGAAAAAAGCAAACGAAAAACACCTAATTTCACCTAGTAAATAGGCAATGTAGGACTTAACACCCATGAGCATCTCTTATAAACGACTCACTCTCTATATGGGGATACTCACCTTCTCAATATAGGATCAGGATGTTAGAAACTCCCCCCTTAAACCTCTGACATCTTTGTCAAGGCCACGTCATGCGGTGCTAACAGTACCACATGGTGTATTAGTAGGTGACTCCGATATCATTTGTAACCACCTAAGAAAAAACGTTAGCTACATCTGCACTAAAATTGACTAATCTTTTTAGGGTGATAGCGCAAATGTGGTTAGCGCAAATGTGGCTAACGTTTTTTCCTAGGTCATTATAGCAAAATACCAAGGCCGATAGAATCTCACCAGAAAACACCAATAACTGGTCAAAAACCATCGCAAGGCACCAAGGCCGAGCATATATATATCATATATGCCCAGCTTGGAAGAAACGAGCAAATGAAAAATACCTAGAAAAACATACTCTAATTTGCATGAACGGTTTAGACAGAAAAGGTGGAGGCACGTTACTCTCTTGTAACAACTTACGTAGCCTACCTCACACATCTTATTATATAGGTTTAGAGAAATATAACAATGATCAAAATACCCTCAAACCCTAATAACTCTTCTAACTCTTCCTTTTTCAATTTGTTGTATTCATTAAGGGTGAGACGAGGAGGTGAAGACAAGAGTTGTTTGATGTTAGATCCTTCTACAGTGTTTGTAAGGATGGCACTCCCTTCTCTTGGAAGAGTATTTTGGCGGAATAAAGCTCTTTTGAGAGCGGCTTTTTTTGCCTCATCAACCACACTAGGGAAGTTTCTTACCATGGATAACCTTAAAAAGCGGCATGTTGTTGTGGTCGATTGATTCTGTATGTGCAAGAGAGACGAGGAGTATGTAGATCTTCTTCCCCTTTGTAAGGTTGCTTATGCATTATGGAATGCTATTTTTCAGTCATGTTGGGCTATTTTGGGTCATGCCTAGACGTGTAATAGACTTGCTTGCTTGTTGGAGGGACTATTTGGTAGTACTTAGGGTGCAGCTGTGTGAAAGATGGTCCTCCATGCCTTTTATGGTGTCTTTGGAGAAAAACAAATGATAGAAGTTTTGAAGATCGCGAGAGGACGATATTGGAACTTAAGTCTTTTTTTTTTCAATACTCTTTACCTTTGGACAACTGCATTTATCTTTCCTAATGTGCTGAATTTTCATGATTTTCTTATTCTCTTTTATCCTTCTAACTAAGTGTTTCTCTTGTATACTTCCTGTATACCAGAGTTGCATTTTTCGTTTTTTAATGATATTTCGATTCCTTATAAAAAATGATAATAATAATAATAAACTTTGAGAACAAAATTTATAGTCACAGATAGAGGATAGTCTCTGGTGAAAAATAATATGTGTTTCATAAATACGTGATTAAATTATTACACAGAAGCCCCCATATTCTAAAAATAATAATAATGAGCTCTAAGAAGAAGAAGAATATAAGCTCTAATCTTGTTTTTCCTTTTTGGCAACCTAATTTTCATTTTTCATAATATGCTCAAAAAATGTTCTTGTTTTTCTAGGGAAACAAACAAGGAAAAGAACCTAAAATAATAAACTTTGAGGACAAATATTAAAGTCACAGATAGAGGATAGTCTCTAGTGAAAAATAATATATGTTTCACAAAGACGTGATTATGATTGTCCATGGACCTATGGCATACAAATTTGACTTCAACTCAACATTTGTTATTGTTCAACACTGCAATCAGGAGATAAAACACTTCCCTATAAACTCTTCCAGCATCAGCTAACATAAACCCAATTCTGATTGAAAGCATGGCTGATCACCGATCAGTCAAAATTGCATGACCATGTGTATGTATGTGAGAATAACAAATTCCGTACGTCTAAATTCCAGGAAAAAAAAAAAGTGCAAGGAAGAATTGAAATAGACTTGTAGAATGTTTTGGTTAGCTTCCTCTCTGTTTTCTGCAGAGTTGGTTGCTGTGTTTTTGCTGTTTGGGTTTGCTTTTGCTGCCCTTGTTGCCTTTGCGTTTTGGTTTTGCTTCCTCTCTGTTTTCTGCAGAGTTTGGTTGCTGTGTATTGCTGGTTGGGTTTGCTTTTGCTGCCCTTGTTTCATTGGTTCATTTGATATATGATATTCATACTCATTCATCCAAAAAAAAAAAAGAAACAGACTTGTAGAATAGAATAGAAAGAATAACTCTAAACAGTGATACAAAACTATAAACAAAATCAAAGTTAAAACCTTTACATACCTGTTCTGTTAGATACTGAATTCCCAGTACGGAGCTGCAAACTGCGTCAATGGCGTACAAACTGAGACAGAGCTCCTCACATAAACCAGCTCAAGCAAGAAAATTCAGAACCCATGTCTACGCATGGCTCTGAAAGGGTAAAGAAGTTTGAAGCAATCGTAGCCGCAGGGAAGGAGGACTGAAGACTGAAGGCGCTGACTGTAAAAGGGAGACAAGAAAGAGATGACTTTGAAAAGTCCGTGACCCAGTTGCTTAAGCGATAAGACAACAGGTGGTAAATTGCCCTCGCGTGATTGGCCACTTGCCTTGGGACGGTAACCCGTAAGTA
>FXXK01002384.1:9245-20696 GCA_900184695.1 Betula pendula | reverse complement strand
AACACACTAATCACCTATTGAAACAAATGAACTGGAATTATTAGCAATCCGGACATCAATCAATTAATAAGCTGGATTGGTTGACAAAAACAAAGAAAAATGAGGGTTCTGAAAACAATTGGCATAAAAACAGACACCATTCCCATAAACACCATAAAAGAATTGACATAATTTTTTAACTAAATTATTAAATGAGCAACTTACAATAAATGAGGCTAAACCTCCATCAATGGTGAAACAGAATGTTATTAAAAAAAAATACAAAGCCTCCATCAAACTCAATGGCGATAGAGTGTGGAGAGAAGAAAGGTGGAGAATTTTGGAAATAGTAGTCTAAGTCTTACCCAGCCAGGTACTACTGCATTGATTTTAAGATATATTTAATAATAAAATAGCATTTAATTTAACTTTTAACTCCTTTTTCTTTTCTTTCTTTTCTCTTTAGTGCAGTGGGTTCTGCAGGCACTAGGAGGATGGGACGATGAACTTGACTACTGTTGGCAGCTCCTTAATTGAAGAAGATGTTTTTAACAATTCTGCTTGGAATCAGGTATTGTGAGATGTTGGGCATCTGCTGCTTGATGCTAATCAAATTTAGTAAAAAGTGGTACTCATGCCCATAGCTTACATTTGGCGAGGTCACTCTGTTCTGGAATTCTTGCCAAAATTGTCACTGCAATTGCTATTACTTTTTGTTAGTTTTGGTAAATCAAGCTTGATATGTTTTGTTTGCAACTAACAGAGATACTTTGTTATAAAAAATGTCTCCACTCACTCTTCTTACACCTTAGCAATGTGGGACACAAAACCTCACAAGTGCATTCCTAACAATATCTTTGTTCGATGTCCACGGTGTTTCAACAGATCAGTGTATATATACAGACAAGAAAGTAGAAACTAGGGTCGTGACCTTTTTTGGCTTATTTCCGAGGATATCTCTATTGTGAGAATATCAAAAAACCCTCGTCCAAGTTGACTAGCATTATTTTTAATTTGCAATATCTCTTATCATCCGTTGATCTGACTACATGCATGTGCGGGCATACAATCCTGTTGTAGTCTTGAGGTGCATTTAGTTATCCAAGGATATCATCCGTTGTTTTATTTAGGAAATGAAATTTGTTGCCTGCTTTTCCCTAGAAAGTGATTCTAAACTAAACCATAATTCTAAACTATAAATTGATTATAAGACGATGAAGAAAAATTTCATTGAAGAGGATTAACAACCGAATCACTAAATAATTGATTAATTTGTCTCTCTTTCCCCATTGCGTTATCGGAACATGGTTTAGTTTTTATAGTATTTTGTTGTTTATTCTTTTTTTTTTGGAGCCAAGACAGTTGTTTTCATATTTCTAGTTTCATAATTTTTTTTTTCTCGAGAAGACTTCAGGCCCAAATCCACCGGATCCAAACTTGGTGAAGACAGTTTGTTCTATTGGAAGAGGCGTAAGAGCAAGCTTCCTCATGTGACTTAATATCACAAAAGAAGGCAATAGATGAGCTACTTGTGTCAATCTCATGCCAATTTGTCTCTGGTTTTTCATATAATCTTATCCACTTATGGAGATGGATACGAAGTCATGACCTTTTGTATCAAAACCATCTCAAACCAAAGGTAAGGGTCGCCAGACAAAAAAAAAAAGGAGAAAAAGAGATTACATAAACTTATTTCATTGGTATTGATTGGCGAAAACAATCATTGCTTCTAGAACAATCATACTATACAATCACATTGCCCCTCCAAACCCCAAAAAGAAAAAAGAAATGGAAACACAATACTGCTAACAACACATACCTAGTAAGAAATATATATATATATAGTGTAACTAAATATTATTTCTATGTCCCCTCCAATTCACCCTTCCTGGTGTTGGCTGCCCAATTGCAAAAGTCTTCATAAACCAATCATGCTTCTTTTTTATCATAATTTGCCAAACAAGAAGTCCAACCATGAATCCACATCCATATCCGATCGCAACTACTTTCCAGCTAAATTCAAAGAAAGACTCGGAATTTTGATTCCCTTCGAAGGTTAAAGGTGGCTCCTTAGAATTTTCACATTTCTTTGACAACGGGCTTCCACATAATTCAGGATTATTACTGAACGAACTGTTTGAAAAAGTGTTAAACTGATTCCCTTGCGGTATAGGTCCTTTGAGATGATTCTGGGAGACGTTAAAGGATCCAAGGAAAGTCAGTTGCGTAAGTTGCAAAGGGATCACACCAGCTAGCTTATTTTTAGAGAGGTCCAATGATTCTAGCTCCATTAAGTTCCCCAAGCAAGACGGTATAAAACCGGTAAGAAGGTTGTTAGAAAAGTTGAGCAATTTAACTCCTTTCAGATGCCCCACGACTTCTGGAATTTCTCCGTCGAATCTGTTGCTTGAGAGATCAATAGCCATGAAGGAAACTAGGATTCTTTGATATACTATCTCTGTGCCTTTGGTGGTAAATTTCATTGAGTAGGCATAGTTGAAAGACTTATTACCTTGCATGTACCTTAAACCCTTTCCATCAACAATTCGCATGGCTTTCCAATTTTGGAAGTATTGAGAGGGCAACTTACCCGTAATGTCATTATGTGAGAGATCAATGATGCGTATGTTTGGGAAATCAAAATTGCTATTAAGATTTTCCATTGCACCATAGATTCCATTAGATCGCAAAATGAGAACCCTCAACTCTGGAAGAATGCCCAGCCAAAAAGGGAAAGTATCATTCATCTGATTGTTTCCCAGATTAAGAGCTTCAAGCATGGTACAATTAGCCAATGATCTTGTTATATGCCCTTGTAATTGATTTTGGCTAAAATCAATCATCGTCAATTTATTTCCTTCTGCAAATGTTTCGGGAATAGTTCCATGGAAGTTATTGTCGTGTAGATTTAGAACTGTGAGAGAATCACTCAAGTTGCCTAAGCATTGCGGAAGCAAGCCACTCAATGAATTTCTTGACAAATCAAGAGTAACAATTGAACTAAGATTGCAAATCAATTGTGGGATTTCTCCGGTCAGTGTGTTGTTTGAGGCCAAATACCAAATGATAGAAGTTGGTGGGATTGGGAGTGACCCTCGAAGCTTGTTATGACTAAGCCCCAGAAAACCTAGATTAGTCCAGGGGAGAAAAATTGGAAGTTGATCAAAACCAGTTAGAGAGTTGAAATCCAGATATAAAAATGTGAGTGTTTCTTTACTTAAATTCCACATCCATTTTGGAATTTGGCCATGAATTTTGTTGTGAGAAAGATCCAAAGTGACCAACTCATCTTGGTTCCTTAGAAAATCTGGAAACTCACTCAAGTCACAGGAAGCTAGCATTAAAGTTTCAAATTTTGAAAGAGTTGCATTGGTACTTGGCTTTGTAAGCAATGAAATATTGTTATAAGATAGACGGAGCTGAGAGAGGTTTCTGAGTTTCAAAAACAAGTTAAATTCCAACGTGCCACTCAAGTGATTATAAGATAGAAATAGATATTCAAGATTCACAAGCCTAGATATTGATTGTGGAATTGAACCATACAACCCATTATATTCTAGTTGTAGCGAGATTAGTTGGGTAAGGTTACCAAGTGAAGGCGGTATTGTTCCAGGCAAATTGCATTGTCCAGCATCAAAATAATAAAGGGACTTAAGGTTGTCAATTGATCTTGGTAACTCACCAAAAAACCTCGTCCCAGAAAGTGCCAATGATTCGAGGGGGCTGCTTCTGTTAAATTCTGGCATACTCCCGATGAGATTTTTGTTTAATCTCACATCAAGAGATCGAAGATTGGGTAGATGAAAAATTCCTATGGGAAACTCACCATGCAAGCCACATTGGTCTAGAAATAAAGATGTTAAAAAAGATAAGTTTGCCAAGATTTTGGGTACAGTGGATGATATGTCAACCTCACTAAGATGTAGTTCTTTCAAGTTTTTTAACTTCAGAGCTATACTCATGAGGTCATGCTCTTGGAGCTTCAATCCAAAATTGGATGAAAGATCCAAGGAAATTAAGTTGGAGAGCTTGAAAATTTCTGAAGTGATTTGACCTGAAAATACAGAGGCAGAGAGATTAAGATTTGTTAGCCTCGAAAGCTGTCTAAAACCAGTTGGGATACGAGAAAAATTAAAGTGATTGTCGAAAAGATTAAGGCTGAGGAGGTGAACAAGCTGGAAGAGACTGCTAGTAGAGTTGATAGATCCATAAAGACAACTGCTGCTAAGGTCGAGACTGATCACATGACCTGTGTCCTCATTGCACTTGACACCACGCCACCTGCAGCAATCACCGGTTTCAGGCTTCCACAACAAAACCTTCGGAGAAGCAGAGGATGATTCGGTAGATGCAGAGCAATTGATGGTAAAGCTTTCCTTGAATTTCAACAAGGCAAAACTCTCATCATCATGGCACAGTGGCTGCACCGAAGAAAAAGAGGCAGAAAATATAAGATAAAACAAGGCCAGTGAAACAAGAAGGTGCCTGATCAAGGCAAAGAGAGAAGGTGATAAACCCATAATGAATTTTGTTTAGCTGTCAGATATGCATAGATGGAAGTGAATGTTAGGAGCTTTTATAGACTAATGAACCGAAAGTCTTAGAAGACGCGAAGCTCACCATTTCTTACTAGAGCAGGGGGCAGAGTACTTAAGTTAGGCCCATAATAAATCTACCGACAAAATGAATCTAGAAAGCCCATGCAAAATATCCACCATCAGTTCATCGTCTGGTAAGCTTTCGATCAATAGCGGTGGATCCCACCACCTCCCAGTGTCTGCCACAGTTCTAAGTCATGTCGTCGCGGTGTATGAGCAGTAATGAACATTGACGTCATGCATGACGTTCAGATGCTGCTGTTACCGTGGATCTCTCATGGCTGCTGTTACCGTGGATCTCTCATGGCTGCTGTTAACTTTCTAACTTTCTAAGTCAACTAGTCAAGCCGTCTCCACCATCAGTTCTTCGTCTGCAGGGCCGGTTTTGGATGTATTTAGGAGCCAAAGCTGAAAAGTTTAAAGGAGGTATTTTTAAAAGAAAATAATTAATATTAATTAAATACTAAATTGTTATTTAAAAATCATTTTTCTCACTTTTTTGGATGAAAAATTATTTATTAAAGTTATATATTCAAGTTTTTCTAACATTTCATTTTCAATTGATAATATAACTAATACATTTAATCTTTCTTGTGACATTGTTGATCTTAAGTATGATTTTATCAATTTTAATTTTGAAAAATTTCTTTCTGCAGAAGCAACTATTACAGCTATTATCAATACAATTCTATTAGCGATACTTGCATTAAGAAAAGAATCAAGTCTTTTTACATAATTTAATGTGTCAATTGGAGAACTTTTTTCTTTTTGTAAAAGTTCTTTTAAAACTTTTAGTTCTGAAAATAAATATAAACCATCAAGTCTTTTTGATAACTAACATTTTTTTTTTATCACTGATCAGATATGGAATGATTTTCAGGACTTGAAAAATGAGTTGTTGGAAATTAATGAAATTTGAGAATAAAAGTTTTAATAGAGAAATAGAGAGAAAAAAATAAAAACTTATAAAGAGAGAAGTTCGTAATTGAATAAAATATTTTGAAACTTTTCATATTTTTAACATTTAATTTTGTTTTTTTTCATTTTATTGTGAACGTTAGATTCCAATATTTTGACTTCAATAATAAATGTTATATTTTCGAACGTTGCACGTGAAAAGCGGCTATTATTCAATTCTCTTATTTAATGTTATAAATTTTATCACAATTTGGGCCTTAATTCGAGAATATTGACTATAATTACTTATTTAGTATAATTATTAATTAATTACGTATGGACTAAAGTGACTATTGATTATTTATTTACATTTTATCAAAATTTGGGACCTTAATTAATTAGAGAATAGTAATTATAATTATGGCCTTAAATATTTTTTTTTTATAAAATAAATCTTCATTAATATATATTAATTGAGGGCTTTAATTAGAGAACATTAACTATAATTATAATTAGAACCTTAAATATTTTTTTATGAAATAAAATTTTATTAATATTTATTAATTGAAAGCCTTAGACAGCCGCTTAATTCATCTGACAAGCTTTCAACTAAAACAACTAAAACAGTCTTCCACGTGTAGATCTCATGGCTGATCTCCCCACCCCCATCTTAAGTTGATCCTTGTTTGTTAGTGGTGAAGCTTAGGAGAGTAGTGGGCCAGACCATCTCCACTTGAACGATTTTGAAGTGATAAATGGACAAAGTTTGCATATCTTGAAGTGATAAATAGACAAGTTTTTCTTTTACATTTCTTTTGGGTTTGAGGAATTTTTTTTAATACATGTTATTTTAATAAATTGATCGTTCAAAGAAAACTCTTCTAATTTAATTTAGAGAAAAATTATTTTTTTTTATGAGTAATTAAATTTTCATTAACAATTTGAACTCTTTACAAAATAAAACTTTAGCAAAACATTAAAGTTTCAAACTCCTATACAATTAGATCTATACCCATATATTTAGTATAAAACTCCCTACAAAATTAAAATAAAATCCCATCAATACCTCAAACATTACAAAGAATAATATTTTCACATATATTTCTAAACGTGCCTTTGGACATAAACCGAAGCTTCACTTCCCACTTAATTTGCTTTAAAAGTTGCTTTTCAAACCAAGGATTATTCTCGTGCCTTAAAGCATTTCTTGTTCTTCAAATATTATAAATTGAATAATCAAACACTAACCTGCAAATATAAGCTTTCATAGTCTTTCACCTCCAATCTTTCAGACCCAAAGACACCACATCATCCCAACATGTAGGGGGATACAAAACTCCACATATTTAGCTCCATAACATGTTTTCAAATTCTACTACTAAATCCGCAAGAGAAAAAAATGATCTCTATCCTCAACTCCAAATCTGCAAAAAATACATTTCACATCCCTTAGAAAATCCCAACATAAAAGCTTCATCCCAGTCGAAAGCGCATCTCTCATTGCCAACCAAGCAATAAAAGTTTGCTTAAGAATGGAAAAATGAAACCAAACCAAAGGCCACCAATCCACAATGGGGTGCTTAACACGAATGACATCTTAAGTATCCGAACAAAAATACATACCATTTTTAGAAGCAGACCATTGCGGCATATCCATCTCACCAATAGGAATCAAACTCAGTTTGCTTTGAATATTGACAAGCTGATCAGAGCGAGCAGACCTCTAATTTCAATGACCATCACTGATGACAGAGTCTAATCGAGCCTCTAGCTTACTATGAGTATCATATATGACCCAATGCCCATACTTCTTNATAAAGAACCCCATATGGGTGTCATGCATCAAACTAGAGATGAATATTCTGATCAGTACCAACAAAAAAATAAAGAAAATTCCTAGCTTTATCTCTCAGCTTCAACAGTTTCCTTCAACTCCAAGAATAAATCTGGAGAATACTAACTTGCCAAAAACTCCTCCCCTTCAACAGCACTACATGCACCCATACAACCCAAAGAGATCTTGACCTCATGAATAAACTCCATATATGGCGCATCATGGCTGCACGGTTCCATTCAATAAGTTTTTTAATGCTCAAGCCTCCCTCTTTTTTAAGTAAACATAACATATTTTAGAAAACTTTAATTCTAACAATGCCTTCATCTTTACCATTCCATATGGAAAAACTTTGTACGTGCTAATTGCATATGGTCACTCATTGCTCATTGCGGGAAGGTTACCGGGGAGAATAGACAATGAAATCAGGCAAGTGCAGCCCAAGAACATGTCCGGTTCATGTCCTGAATTGGATTTTCCGGTTTCTAGAGATGATCAGGCAAGCTTGACGAGTCAATGGAGGATGAAGCCAAATGATCATGCTTTGGATCTCACGACATTCGCATCTTTTCTAAATTCAGAGGATGAATGGATTAGCTGAAACCAAAAGTACCCCACTATATAAATAAGCCCATTAATTAGTTCCAGGAATAATTTGTTGCCATTTTTTGCCATTTACTGGTAATTTCCAATAAGAATGAACAGCTGGTTTTATTGGTTTAATTTAAGGGAGATGTTACACATTTATTTTTTATTTATTTATTTATTTATTTTTATATAAGGAACGTTTAAATTTATTATTAAATTATGAGACCATATATATGATTTTATAAATTTAATAATAAATTTATACACATTTATATATGAAAATAAATAAAAAAATAAAAAATAATCATTTTTCTTTATTTAATCAATTTAATGTCCCACGTACTGACGTATAGTGGCAAATGTGTGGCGCAGATTAGAGTACTGCAATCATTGACGTTGGCATACGGACGCTGGTAATGTTTCTATTTTATTCTTCAATAATTACTGTTAATATCCTATGCATTTAGAGTCATGATTCCATATCAGCCCAGGCTGAAACAAACAGTATTTCAGCCTGGGCTGAGTAATACTGTTCATTTCAGCCCAAGCTTATATTTAAAATATACCCCTACATTTATAACACCTAAAGTCAAGTCGTCTTCATGGATCAGGGGTTCATTGATCAGGCTATATATAAGACGTTGTTGTTACTGTTTGGTCCCACTATGGGATGATATGATGAAACTCGCTATGCAACTTTAATGGATGATAGTGATACCATGTTAACATCTAAACTCTCAAAAAGATTTGCATGTCCATATACATGCACTTCGTCCCCAACAAAATTATTAAATTAAATAAAATAAACTCTAAAAATTTGCTGCTAAAAATTGTTTGTTTCTTAATACGTTTATTCTCTTTTTCACTTTTATTTTGTGTTTTTCAGAAAAAAAAGGTTAACAAATAATTTAAAATACAAAATATTCAAAATTATTTTTATTTTTATGTTACATCAAAATATATTTTTAATTAAAAAAAATAAAAAACATATTTCAAAATACATACAAACGGAGTCATATTCCTCTAATAGAACCCTTTTTTAACAAAGAAAAAAGATTAAAACAACAGATGTTGAGTACTTTTTCTTGTTCTTATCTTCTTAGACAAATTCATGCCTTAAAGTGTTCATCGTTGTCATCCTCCACGCCCTAGTCTTCTCGCCATTTCATTCCCTTTTTGCTTCTAAATTCTCTGATTTTCTACTGGAAGAAGCATGCAAATAGAAAGGCCACAAAACCAAAGGAATGTTAAAGCTATATGCGATTAACTAAGACTTGCAAAACATTTTTTGAAAAGGTTTTTCATAGTTTTCGATGTTTGGTATATATGATTGAAAATCTTAATCAAACTGAAAACATTTTCAGATGTTGATCAGTAAAATCTCATTTAAGCTGCATAAAATGATTTTTTTTTTTATTTTTTATTTCCGTAAACCATTTCTTGAGTTTTACTTCTCAACTCACAATACTCAACTTCCTTCTCTCACACACTCTCTCTCACAATTCATTCTCCATCATGCTACTATGAAGTCGAAAGATGGAACAACCAACCACTACCAAAAAAAAGTCAAACAAACAAACCCGGCCTTTTACGATGCTTGAAGGCCCATAAGTGTTGTAAAATTGTTTACATTGTTTAATTAACAACACTTGGTCAGTGATGAAAATCCTAGTGTTTAGAAATTTTCTCAACATTTATAAGCTAAACGATGCTATTTAACATCGCTTAGATTTAAACGTTGTTAACCTATTTACATCACTTAAAGTAAGCATTGTATAATATTTTACAACACTTAGACATCCAAGCGTTGTAAAATACTTACAACACTTGCGTGTGTAGGCGTTGTATCATCTTTACAACGCTTGCACATCAAAGCAATTTAAATATTTTACAACGTTGCGTTGTGTAAGCGTTGTAAAATATTTTACATCACTTATTTGTATAAGTGTTGTAAAATTTTTACAGTGCTTACACAAATAAGTGATGTAAATATTTAAGTCCTGGATTTCCTTCTTTCTTTTTTTTTTAAAAAAAATGTTATACGCGATTGACACAATTCAATAACCTAATAAACATCCAGTGTGAATTACAATCAAGATTACACAATTAATGTTAAATAAACGATAAATGAAATAAATTGTATAATTGTTTTATTAACAATAACTTAACTCCAAAAAATAAAATCCAACTTGAAGCCCCATAAGCAAAATGTTTTATTAGCATAAATGTTACACTTAGTCATCATTCATCACCTTGCCACCATGTAGATATTTTTAGGATGCTTTGTAAATTACACTAAACAAAGGATTGTACACAAGATGCAAAATTTGCATAAGCCAACTTAATGGAAACATTGTTAGCACAATGGCCTTCATATATATGTAGGAGTTTAATTTATTAATAAAGTATTCACAACAATACTTAGTAGACGAAATTTCCAAATAAAGTGAGGCCTATGTGCCACGTGATATTTAGTATGATTTAAGTTCAACATAATTATGGGTGTACGGCAATTTATTCCAAATAAGGAGTTAATTGTAGAATCAAAATCATAATTGATTTTCATTCTAATTCTTATTTCTTAATGGGAGGAATAAATAAAGTACAATTTTGATTGAAAGTCTTTGGCCTGGATAGTGCTGGACGTGCGTCTTAGACAGATTTCCAGCGTTCGAAAATCCTCCCAAATGTGAGGATTTTCGGACAATGAAAACAAAAAAAATTGTGAAAAAACAAAAAAAATTTGTGAGAAAACGGATGCTACACATCTGTCTTAGACGGACGTGTAGCACGACTCCTTTGGCCTAGCTATAAATAAAGCATATGTATTCTATTAATAAGACATTAGTAGATATAGGATAGAAAATACCTCTCTACTAATTATTGTTTTCAAGGTTTCTATTGCTAAAGTTCTCTAATTAGCTTGAACAAATATGGCAGAAAGAGCTTCTAAATCATTTCCGCTGTGTATGTATTTTTGCCTTAACAAATATTTTTTAAGCTACCACCTAGAACAAAGAAACATGCCCATTAGAAAGGCCAAAAAAACAAGGACGAAGGATTGTTGACGCTATATGCAATTAACTTGACATAATCAGCCAAAAAAAGATTCTTGGTGGATTGCATTCAAGGCTTAGCAACTTGGATCAATAATGGAGATATAACTGCCAAAAAAAGATTCTCGGTGGATTGCATTCAAGGCTTAGCAACTTGGATGAATAATGGAGATTTAACTATTTAGTAATTATATATGTTTTTTTTTATGTTTTTTTTTGTGTCAACTAAAAGTAATGTAATTTTAAAAATTATCATTAAATTTGTGATGTATTATTATTAACTTTTGATTTAATAATAATTTTAAAAGTTACGTCATTTTTTGTAGACACAAGATAAACATAAAGAGTAATTTGTATGATTACTCATAACTATTAATTAAGAATTAGTACACACCAAAATGATTAAGAATTTGGAAATTAGCTGTAAAGAGATAATTAGTGGGTTATATTGACGCGGATGTGACTTGAATTTATCAACTAAATGGGTCCACTCACTATT
>FXXK01002383.1:7343-19347 GCA_900184695.1 Betula pendula | reverse complement strand
TCATTTTTTGTTTGCAGTTCTTATACCGAGAGTTGCATGCCGATTTCCAAAGCTATATATTCTAATTAATAAACCTATTTCGTGGAGGATTAATGTCGAAATTCCTGTGGGATTCATTGCATTTGAGAGGGAGAGGTCCCTCTTAGGTATCCCGACAGTGTTGAAAAGTTCTCCTTAGATATTTTAGTCGGGGTTAGGTCTAGGGTCGATAAATTTACTTCCTGATTTCTTGCCCTTTTTTTTTTTTTTTTTTAAATTTTTAATTTTTAATTTTTTTTTTTTTTTTTTTTTGCAATAGATAGCTTATGAGGAATTTGTCTTAATCAATTTGTCTGAGAATGTAATTAGGAGCTGAATGTCTTAATCAAGTTGTTCGGGTTTGTTCCAGCCTTCCTTGTGTCAGTTTTAATTTTTTATTATTTATTTTTATCATTCAAAAGAATAATAACCACCATATTGAGACAGCGCGCAACTACGCACATAACGGGAAGACAGTTCTCCTAATAAGGATAAGCACCGAGTTACAAATATTCAAAGAAGAAGATACGAAACTATCAATTCAAACACAGAAATTAAGAAGATAAAACAGAGAATAATGCATGTACTTGGATGTGATACCATGATGTAATTCATATCTATTTGTAACTTTTCTAACAAATTATATTTTAAATATAATCACAGCCCCCACAGAAAAATATGGGAATCATTTAGTACGCACAAGAATGGTAGGTTTTTAGTAGGATAATTGGAAGAATCCCAAATCTCAAAGTAAACAAACGTTAATTTGCAAATATATATTATTCTTTGATAAATTTATTCATCAAGCAACCGGTCGGCTTAATTTATAGCCTTTACATTATGTTCCCTAGCTATTAGGGATATAATGGAATACTAATAATCCTAATTAATAACATACTGTAACCATATAAAATGCCATAAGAACAGGTCAGGTACTGGAGAGGTTTCTTCTTGGTCGTTTACTTTTTGGGTCAACTAAAGTGCTTAGAAAAGAAACACATTTTTTTTAATTTCCTTTTGTCTTCGGAATTAAGGTGCATCGAGAAAGCATATGCCTTGGCATAAGAAGAGGTACTGGAGAGGTTTCTTCTTCGTCGTTTTCTGTTTGGGTCAACTGCAGTGCATAGAACTGAAACACATTGTGCATCTAGAAAGCATATGCTCGTCTGTTTGTCGTTTAATGTTATCCAAGACCAAAACGGTTCAAGTGGAGCCATGCATGCATGTGGCAACAATAAACGAGGAGAACAGTGAAGAGCCTCCATGTGAAAATGGGAAGATTATTTAGTGGAGCAAAAAGGATTGAAATATTTTCTCAAGAAAAAGTTGTTAGCTGCATAAAGGAATTTCATCCTTGATTTGTGCTCCAAGAGGGCTATGCTAGCTCCAAAGGGATTTTTTTTTTTAATTATTATTATTATTATTATTATTATAATACTTCTAGTCGTGTATAAAATAGGAAACCATGGCATCATTTGTCATATTTTCACTATATATTATATATAAGTAAGAATTAAATTTCAAAATAAACCATGCATAGAGAGAGTCAAAATTCTACCGGATTAATGGGTCCGTCTAATTTGCTTGCGGTGATCGAGTGGCAACCGGCGTGATTATGTGATACTTGCGAGTTGATTAAGTAAAAATGCGTGGTCAATTTTTCATTAATTGGTGAAGGATCTTTTCAATGGAAAAAATCCATTGGAAGACATATATGACCGGCACCGAGGGATGAATATTATTTGTCATGATCATATATATATTATGGTGAAAGATCTTTTCAATGGAAAAAATCCTTTGGAAGACATATATGACCGGCACCGAGGGATGAATATTATTTGTCATGCATCATATATATTATATATAATATCTCAGCTGACAAAAAATAGGGAATGCTTTAATATATTGGAAACAAATTTACTTAATTTATTGAAATTTCATCACAATTATCACATAAAGTTTAAAAATTCTTAATTTAGTGTATCTAAATTAAAAAAATTTACAATGTCACCGTTCTGTTAGAATTTTCTAACAGAGGATGCTAAATTACTAAAAATACCCATTTAAAAAATAAAAATAAAAAAAATAAAAAATTTGCTGCCAGGCTGACCCATGGCCAAGCTGTGGGTTCCAATGTTTTTTTTTTTTAATTATCTAAAAATGAAATAATTTTTAAATACATGGAAATATGGAGCATGTCACCTATACTCCGTCTGATTTAACTCCAAATCTTAGCAGGATAAATGACATTACAAATTTTTTAAAGTTTTGATACACTAAATTAAGAGCTTTTGGATTCTAAATAGTGATTGCAAAAATGATGAAAATTCATAAAGAAATAAGTAAAATTTTCTCTAATGTATTTCTCCCACGCTCTCTCTCACCTTTATACCACAGCGCGCATATTTATTTATAGAATTTAAAGATCACAAACATTTTGACTTCCCTTTTTTTTTGTGCGTTTTAGTTTTTGAAGTGATTCTTGTTGTGAGTCAGGGAAAGTTAAATGGTTACCAATATTTTACGGTTTATCATTAAGCTGACACGTAGAAATTAAAATACCCATCCAATTGTGTCATTACATTTAATCCAAACATAGGGTATCAAATTATGAAAAAAAAAACACTCGAAAAAAATCAACTTATTTAAATGCATCAGTTATATTAATCAAAATTCATCCAGCTTGGTTTAATATAGGAAAACATTATTCAGAATTACTTACTTAGGGTGTGCTTGGAATGAGGGGCGGAACTAAGATTTTTTATTTGGAATGGCAAAACATTAATAAAGGGTCGAGTCTAATATTTGATGGGGATAAACTTAATTTTTAGGCCCAAAAATATATCTGTATGCTTAACTATATATGTATAAATATTATAAGAAAAAATTTAGCTACATATAAATATTTAACCATAAATACATAAATATTTTAACTAGATATTTATAAATATATATAACTTAATTAACTATGGAGAACAATTAAGTACTTCTGGATGAAAGCAAATGCATTCAAAATCAGTACTTAAGATGTAATTAATAGTTAAACTAATTCATTCATTCATCAAACATAAATAGTACCAAAATATATATAGGCCATTGACAATTACATTCACGTGCATTAAAACTCATTCTTCTTTGAAGATCTTTTTAATCTTCCCTTACATATCGCATCTCACAAAGAAGATGAATTTAATTACATCCAACCAAAGATGGATCACTTTCTAACATCCATTTTATTCTTTTCTTTCTCTAAAACATGGCTTATTTATCGTAATAGATGGTTATTATATATTAAGTGGTTGAACAGGTAGCTCCTAGTATGGCCGTTGCCCGTTATAGTTGCCTGGGGGATCATAGTTGCAGCCAATGAATGTACCTCCACTGTTGCACCGAACTTTAGCACATCCCAGACGAACAGAGTTGCGCCACACCACCTGAGTGTAGTGTCCACACACCTTCCCAGCAGCGCAAGAGTTAGAGTTGTAGTCATAGTCCGCCTTCTCGTCCACCCACATCTTCACAGCCGCCGTACCAGACAGGTCAGCACTGCTCCATGCAAGATTTTCACCATAAGGCCCGCCAGAGTGCACGAGATTGCAGTCGCCAATACGTTTATTAGCATAGTCTTGTGCATATGCAGCTACCTTGTCATCCCATGTCAGAGGGGCAACTCCCACCGCTGCACGGGCGTCATTGTGGGCTTTGAGGTAGTCTTGTTGGGTGTCTTGGGCAAGGGAGAGATGGAGTAGGGTTAAGCCAAAGAGACAAAAAAGAGCTAGTGGTGTCTTGCACAAACCCATCTTGGATGAACAACTCAGTTGATTGATAGGAAAATGAGGCAGGTCGGATAGGTATTTATAGGAATTTAGTGTGGAAAATTTTGTGATGGATTTGGAAAGAAATACGACTATAATATTGTAGAAAAGTACATTAATGCATGTGTAAAACGTTACAGGAACTAGATAGAGACCAAAACGCCCCTTGCACCAAACTTTTTTTTGTTTTGTTGTACGTGTAATAAATTGCTTTTGATGATTTTTTTTCTTTGTCTGAGAATGTAATTAGGAGCTGAATGTCTTAATTAGTTGTTCCGTTTGTTCGTTCTTGGTTGCTAATTTTTCAATAAGTTAATTCTTATTCATCCAAAAATAAATAAATAAATAATCCACCATATTGAGACAGCAACTACAAAACCGGTCGGAAGACCATTCTCCTGATTAATTATAAGGATAAGCACCGAAACAATGAAGGTTGATGAAGATAAAACAGAGAAATGCATGAATGTGGATGTGACACGATGATGTAAATCATATCTATTTGTAAATGTTTCAACAAATTATATTATTAATATATTCACAGCTGCCACAGAAAAGTCATGGGAAGCATTTCCAGCCATCAAGATTGGTAAGTCAAATACGTCATATATATAGGTAATTAATCCATTAGATTGTGGGTCTTGACCCTTGACCTTGACTTCTAAATAAACCTATGTATGCTATGTGGTATATTAAAAATGAGGATGATGATAGAAATCGATCACTTTGATGTTGTACAGAAGTAATATCTAGTGCTTAATTTGTAAACTAAATTTAAGGACTATGAATCATGCATTCAATTAATTACGGTACGTCTAAGTAAGTTACAACATATAAACGTATTATAATTAGATCTTGCCTTTATATTTCATTAGTATTTTCCCAGAAATTCATATGAACAATATCCACATTTTACAAGTAAATGATTTTCATAAGAAAAGCAACAGCCGATTCACATGTAGTTAATTTCGTGATATGTTGGAGTGAAATGATAATGACACCATCGTATAGGAGTGACAATATGCTCGCATCTTAGATTTGGAAAATTTTAAGATATGGTTATAACTGTATAGGTCAACGCTAACCTCGACCCATTTAATTAAATGGGTCAGAACCCTTAATTCTAATCCTATTAATTTCATATTGAGTTTGTAGATCTTGTAAAAAAATCTTTGCTCTAAATATCTCTTGTCGAGTTCAATAATATATATATAGGTCAAATTAACATTTTTTTTGTTTTGTTGTACGTGTAATAAATTGCTTTTGATGATTTATTTCTTTGTCTGAGAATGTAATTAGGAGCTGAATGTCTTAATTAGTTGGTCCGTTTGTTCGTTCTTGGTTGCTAATTTTTCAATAAGTTAATTCTTATTCATCCAAAAATAAATAAATAAATAAATAATCCACCATATTGAGACAGCAACTACAAAACCGGAAGACCATTCTCCTGATTATAAGGATAAGCACCGAAACAATGAAGGTTGATGAAGATAAAACAGAGAAATACATGAATGTGGATGTGACACGATGTTGTAAATCATATNGTTGCTAATTTTTCAATAAGTTAATTCTTATTCATCCAAAAATAAATAAATAAATAAATAATCCACCATATTGAGACAGCAACTACAAAACCGGAAGACCATTCTCCTGATTATAAGGATAAGCACCGAAACAATGAAGGTTGATGAAGATAAAACAGAGAAATACATGAATGTGGATGTGACACGATGTTGTAAATCATATCTATTTGTAAATGTTCCAACAAATTATATTATTAATATTCACAGCTGCCACCATCTAGATTATTAAAACAGAGAAAAGTCATGGGAAGCATTTCCAACCATCTAGATTGGTAAGTCAAGTACGTCATATAGGTAATTAATCCATTAGATTGTGGGTCTTGACCCTTGACCTTGACTTCTAAATAAACCTATGTATGCTATGTGGTATATTAAAAATGAGGATGATGATAGAAATCGATCACTTTGATGTTGTACAGAAGTAATATCTAGTGCTTAATTTGTAAACTAAATTTAAGGAATATGAATCATGCATTCAATTAATTACCGTACGTCTAAGTAAGTTACAACATATAAATGCATTATAATTAGATCTTGCCTTGATCTTTCATTAGTATTTTCCCAGAAGTTCATATGAACAAGATCCACATTTTACAGGTATATGATTTTCAAAAGAAAAGAAAAACTCACAACAGCCGATTCACACGTAGATAATTTCGTGATATGTCGGAGCGAAATGATAATGACACCATCGTATAGGAGTGGCAATATGTTCGCATGTTATATTCGGATAATTTCAAGATATGGTTATAACTGTATAGGTCAACGTTAATCCTAACCTATTTAATTAAATGGGCCAGAATCTTTAATTCTAGCCCTGCTAATTTCATGTTGAGTTTATGAATCTTGTAAAAAAATCTCTACTCTAAATATCTCTTGTCAAGTTCAATAATATATATATAGGTCACCTTAATTTAATAATTTCGTAATGAATTAATGTCAAATTCGTAAGTCGTGTTAAAAGTTGTGGTTCCTACCGTAGTAGCTTGCTCATATTGGCTGGCTAGAATGTTTGTCCGTTAACAAAGTGCCGTGTTAAACGTTGGCTTCATTCCAATTAAACTATGGCAGCTATAAATTTTATAAATTAGTGTTAGATTCGGACAACTTTGGTGGGCGGTGTACATATCCTCCTATCTATAAATTTTATAAATTAGTGTTATTTTGTAGTGTTAACTACCAAATATTGTTAACTTCCTCTTGGACCTGTCTTTTTTCCGAAACATCATCATAGGCCGTAACCTTGGAGAGCTTTCTTCTTCGTCGTCTTCTTTTTGGGTCAACGCCGTGCTTAGAAAAGAAACTGATTGTGCGTGCATCTAGAAATTAAGATATGCTTGTGATTCGTTGGGTCGTTATCCAAGACCAAAACGGGTAAAGTCGCGACCCACCAATCACGGGAAACAAATTGATCATAAACCATGGAGACATGCATGTGGTAACAATAAACGAGGAGAAAAGTGAAAAGGATCCTGAAGTACCTCCTGTCTAATAAAAGCCTCCATGTGAAAATGAGTAGATTATTTAGTGGAACCCTTACTAGCCATATGCAAGCCGCAAATTGAGGCCTTAACAAAGCCCAGCTAGCCAACGAAACGAAATATTTTCTCAAGAAAAAGTTGTTAGCTGCATAAAAGAATTCCATTAAAACAACTCAAAATTCTTTATCTTAATTTCCTCCATCATCTCTCCCTTGATTCGCCCTCACATTTCTTTTCAATTGCCTTTCTTTGCGTTTCAGTTCCCTCAATTCCTGGCCCCTTCCATGCACCTTTTTCCAGGTCAAAAATAGAATATTACCCATGTCCTAAAAGAATATAGTCTCTCATCGCTAATATCATATAACAAAACAAGTCATTGGTATGCTCTGGTTTGCTTAATAACCGTGCTCTTAATTTTACATTGCTAGTTAATTAACTTCGACTGCAATTGGCACTGTGATTTCGGAGATTAAAAGTGAGATTTTAAATCGATAAGTCCGGAATCCATTGATCATGCTGCCTTCTCAGGGTTTCACATACTTCTCGAGTCCTCAAATAGGCTATCCTTTCCCTACACAGGTTCACAAAACAAGGCTTAGTTGTGAATTGCATAGTTGATCTGGAAGGCATTGGCTTGCCAATGTGACACAAGATATTTTTTTGATGAAATATGAACTAATTAAGTTTTAAGTGGAAAATCGTACCTTATGTATGATTTATGAATGATTCATATTAACCGTGAGCATCTTGATTATTATTTGAAACTTTCTGTATCATAGTAAAATAATTTATAAGCTTTGTACTGTAGCTAGTCCTTCCATGAGGACGTCCTTTGATTCCAAATTTTGGAATCGTGCAATTAATCATGTGTGCTTTAGAGGGAAAGTAACATGACAATCGGTTATCGGTAAGTCTCTCACTGAAATTATACATGCAAATTCATGGCTAGAGGCTCCAAAGAGAGTTGCTTCTTCTTGCCTGAGAAGAGGTTTTAGTGCCAATACGGGAATTGCACAACTCAATTAGATGGGGAAAAAACGTTTGACAGTAAGTGTATGATATTGGGAGATGATTTTAATACATCTTGAATTATTGCATTATTTTTATTGCTTAAGGAAGAATAGTTATTCAAGTGTACAATTTATTTTCATGTTTATTGCATGTCACAAAATGTAATATTCACATTCTTGTTTGGAAAACATTGAGAAATTTTCTATTAAATATGCGCATAATTCTAATTGGTAAGTAGCTCGAGATTACTTCTTTGATTTATTATTTCTACTTATTGACATACTCATTATATTATATTTACACTCGTTGTTATTATTATTATTAGTTTTTTTCAGAGATATCAGAGACTTGATATTAGCCATCCTGAGGGAAATTGAAGATTTTTTTAGCTTAGAGAGAGATTCTTATAATCTTGTGAAGAACTTTAGTGAAATGTTAGTTTGAAAAATCTTATGTGGTTTGGTTATGATGTATAGACCGAATATACATTTTGTTTAACTTTTTGAGGTACATTATATTTGTGTTAATTTTACGAAGTGATGGTGTAATTATGGTGAATTGTAGTGAATGTCTTATAATTTAATCAAGTGGATATTAAATTTTTGGATGCCTATTTGATGATTTATAGAACATATTAAAGAATATAAATGTCCTGGTTAACTTGTGAAAAATCTTAAAGACAGATGCTTAGTATGACAGTATTATAAAGAGAAATATATACTTAATATTCTGTTGTAGAATCGGGGTGTTAAAAAAAAAAAAATGTAAACTTTTTGAAAGATCTTTGGAAGTGAGTAGATCCGACATTTTTACATCATATCCAATCTGGCCACCATAATTAGTGCTGATCAGCTTCGTTGAGAAAGCATGGTTAGTTGCACAAGAGGGATTTATTTATTTGTTTTTTAAAGAGTCGTGTATATATAAAATAGGAGACCATGGCATCATTTTTCATATTTTTACTATATATATATATAAGTAAGAAATTTCAAAATAAACCATGGAGAGAGTCAAAATTCTACCCGAGTAATGGGCAAGTCTAAATTGCTTGCGGTGAGTGGTAGCCGGCGTGATTATGTGATACATGAGAGTTGATTAAGTAAACATCAATCAAACAGTCAAAGAAAGGAGTAAAAAATTCAAATGATAAAAGAGACAGCACTGAAAATGGAAAATCCATTGAATTTTTTATTTTTTTACTGGTCATGCCTTTCCATCATAGATTCACATGAAGATATTAACATCAAATTAATCCATTCATGCTTTGTTACCCGGTCGTTTACCTGGATAACTAGCTTGTAGCATTCAATACGGTAAAAGAACCCATTTGAGTGATATATATATAGTATATATTATATTAATATATATATATAAAAACGGAATAACGATTTTAAACATGATTTTAGGGCCGTTTGAATTTGTGATTTCAAAAAGTACGATTTTAAAATAACGATGTTAAATTGTGTGATTTGAAAACGTAATTTTTAAAAACGGAATTAGGCGTTTGACAAAATCACAGTTTAGCCTTTAAAACTGCAGTTTCGCCTTTGTGCGTTTTCAAAAAAATTATACATTTATTACCTGCGATTGAAAAATGCAGATTTTTTGCATTTTCAAATCACAATTTTTTAAAAACCTAATTCCAAAAGATCTATTTTTTTCAATTTGATTTAATTAAAATCGCATTTTTTAAAGATCATAATTTTTTGTTTTTTGTTTTTTGTTTTGTTTTGTTTTTTTTTTTTTTTTTTGGAGTCTGGGAACCTATACTGATTACTTGAAAATCAATTAAAAATATAAGCCATGTACATGCAATAATCAATATGCTAATTTAGCCTTCCTAGATTCACCGACCAGTTTAAAGTCAAATGGTTGCCAATTTTACTGTTGAGCACTAAGCAGACACGTAGGAAATAAAATATCCATCCAACATATACACAACCAAAGATGGATCACTTTAATATACAAAAAAAAAAAAAAAAAAAAAGAAAAAGGAAAAAAAAGGTGGATCACTTTCTAATATCCATTTTATTGTTTTATTTCTTAAACATGGCTTATTCTTTTATTAAGTGGTTGAAGTACGGATAGCTCCTAGTAAGGCCACTGCCCAACAAAGTTGCCTGGGGGATCATAGTTGCAACCGATGAATGTGCCTCCATTGTCGCATCGAACTTTAGCACACCCCAAATGAATAGAATTGCGCCATACCACCTGTGTTAGAAAATAAATTAAATAATTAAATTCATCATTTTTTACTTGCTTATACTTTTAAGATAATTGGTGATTTAACATATATGCAAGTATCAAAGCAAAAGTTTTCAGTTTGAACTTTGTTTTAAAGAGAGTTTAGACTCACACATAAGGAGTGTTAGAATATAAATTAAATGATTAAGTTCATTCGTTCTTCTTAACTTAAACTTTTAGGATGAGTGTTAATGAATTTAATAACTTGAGTATAGTGGCCGCACACGGCCCCAGCAGCGCAAGAGTTAGAGTTGTATTCATAGCTAGACTTCTCGACCACCCACAAATTCACTGCAGCCGTGCCTGATAGGTCACCTGTACTCCCTGCAAGGTTTTCACCGTAAGGCCCACCCTGAGAGTGCACAAGATTGCAATCACCAATATGTTTATTAGCATAGTCTTGTGCATATGCAGCTACGTTGTCATCCCATGTCAGCGGCGGAACTCCCACCTCGGCACGGGCAGTGTTGTGGGCATCGAGGTAGTCTTGTTGGGTGTCTTGGGCAAGGCAGAGAAGGGCTAGGGTTAAGCCAAAGAGACAAATAAGAGCTAGTGGTATCTTGCACAAACTCATCTTGATCTGTAACCTGCAATGCAAGAACAACTCGTGTTGATTGATAGGAAAATGAGGCGCGGTATTTATAGGAATTTAGTGTGGAAAATTTTGTGATGGACTTAGCAAGAAATACTAGAATGTTTTTTTTTTTTTTTTTAAGAGAAGAAATGCTAGAATGTTGAATAGTAGAATGTGTAAACTCTACGCTGCTATCTAGTTGCCTTGAGAGGAAGAATAGTACTATATATTTCCCATTTACGCGCGCAATATGATTATCATTAGTGGAAGAAGCATATATGTCATCGCGCGTTTAGATAACCTATGATTTAGTATTGTGAGGAAGAATAGTACTATTTATTTCCCATGCCGTGTTTCGGCCTTTAGGATTGTGCTAATTAACAAATTAACGCAATCTGTGGCCCGCTTTGCCGGCCAATGCATATATATATATATATATATATCTGGAGAACACACGATAAGTGGTTCTAATGTTGATGGGATGATTGGGAGAGATGGTTAGAGTAACTAACATCCAAACTTCACAATTTAAATCAGAATATAAATTAAACTGATAAATGAAATGCATTAAAATAAGATACTTTGAAAATAAATGATAAACTTACAGAAGTTTAGCACAAGGCTGAATACATCTAAAAGATAATAGCAGAAATTGAAATACAAGTGTTTACAATATCTGGAGTTAAGAGAGTTCTATCTTAATAAAAGATTGGCTTGTTGGATAAGCTCTGCCTTCTACTTCGAAGAGAGGTGATTATATAGCCATCCGAGGAGAGGAGGCAAGGTGGAGGAGATCATGAGATTCCTGACAGGCACTTGAGTGCTGTATGAAATGAGGAGCCGAAAGGAGATTCCTTTAGCTTTTACTTGAGTAAAAGGCACCGAAAGTAATGGTAACTTGTCGGGTATCTTTTACTTTAACTGTTGATGAATAGTACAATGTCTGGGGGACTGTACTATCATTTGGCTTCTTATACCGACGGCTTTTGGAGCGGCTTTTGGTAGACTTGAAGTCTTCGTCTGGGAGACTGGCGTAGGGATCCTGTGCATCTTGATAGGAATCCTTGAGCTGGTCTAGGTGGACAGAGGATTCTGCTGATGAGGCATCGTCATCGTCATCACTATTACCACTCTCTGTGGCTTGCTGGAGAAGTGCCTGGGCCATGGCTAGGATGTCCTGTTTGGAGGGCTTCTTGGCTTTGGCTGAGGACTTGGGTTGAGAAGAATCTGACTTTTCTTTAGAGGAGGAAGCAGAATTCTCTTTTTTGGAGACCTGGA